>JAFLJL010014939.1:20000-25790 GCA_018398815.1 Conus ventricosus | reverse complement strand
TCAGAACTGTAACCACCAACAGTTGAGGTGTTGGGCCAGAATGAACATATTACAGTCTCTCACAGCTGAAGTCTCTAATGTTAACGACTGCACCACGGCAGGTGGTGGTTAACGCTTGATTTCTCTTTGGAGATAATAACATGTTCTTGACTTGACATATTGTTCTCTCATAGAATCCGTGGAAAATAATACGATTTGAGGTGGACGAAGTAGTTCAAAATATACAGAGCGCCAACTGCCAAAGTGCACGGACACATCTGTCTCCCTTCAGTTCACAGCGTGATGGTATTATGCGGGGAAAAAATGCCAGTGAAGAGAGACATGCAAAGCACTTGGAGAAAAGAAAAGAGAAAAAGAAAAGAAAGGTGCTGTATGATCTGCATCCAACTGAGGCATTGTTAAACACACACACACACACGGACGCACGCACGCACACACATAGGCGTATCTTCTCTCTCTCTTTCTCTCTCTCTTTTCACATATATGTGTGCGTGTCGTGTCAGTGAGTGAGTGAGGTGTGGTGTGGTGTGTGTGTGTGTGGTGAGTGTGTGTGTGTGTGGTGTGTGTGTGTGTGAGTCAGATTCGTCAAGGAGGTGTCACTGAGCACGAACTACTTGACGTAGACCAGTCTGCATTCAGTGGGACCCCGAAATGAATCTGAATTATACAAGCACTTGTTCGCGCGCGCGCGCGCGCGTATGTGTGTGTGTGTGTGTGTGTGTGTGTGCGTGCGTGTGTGTGCGTGCGTGCGTGCGTGCGAGTGTGTGTGTGCGTGTGTGTGCGTGCGTGCGTGCATGTATGTGTGTGTGTGATATGTATATGTATACATACATACATAACAAACATGCATGCATACAAAAATGTGTGTGTATATATGTAATGTCCGTTGGCGCGCTCGTGTGCGCTTGTGTGTGCGTGAGAGAGAGAGAGAGAGAGAGAGAGAGAGAGAGAGAGAGAGAAGGAGAGAGAGAGAATCACTGAACTATATATTACAGTCGTTCAGAGGTTCTAACATGGGTGTCATTGGTGAGGATTTTTTTTATTGCGAAACATGCTACATAAAACACAGTCCAGATCAAACAAAAACGTGTATGTTTGAGAGTGTACTGATCTTCCTTCACAACTTCAAATGCTGTCAAAAAGGAGCCGGCATGTCGCGATAAGCCGTGAAGCCTGGCAACCTACCTCCAGCATCGTCTGCAAATGGGGGGAGTTTCTGTAAGCTGCCCACACTGTTGCCTGACTTGGGGTCCAAGTCACTCCACTGGAGGCTAGCTCTCTGGTGTCAACCATTGATGACCAACACATCAACCAGTTGGCTTTCTCTTCCTTTGTCACTCCACTGGAGGCTAGCTGTCTGGTGTCAACCACTGATGACCAACACATCAACCAGTTGGCTTTCTCTTCCTTTGTTTGTTTTTGCCATAACGTAAGTGACAAGCGTCGCATCCATTCAAGAGCTTTGAAAGCAGACTGGAATTGTAGACGTGGTGTTGGAGTGTCTGAAAAAAAAAATTGTTGTGATAGATTGTCCTTATTTGTTGATTGCTTTTCCTTATTTATTGAATGTGTGTAGTAGTACTTTAATTTTACGTCTTTTCACAAACTATGTGATATTAGACAAGAAAGGAGAGATAGACAGGCAAATAGAGGGAGATAGATAGAGTTTGTTTATGTTGCATACAAGTGTGTGTGTGTGTGTGTGTGTGTGTGTTGTGTGTGTGTGTGTGTGTGTGTGTGTGTGTGTGTGTGTGTGTGTGTGTGTGTGTAGGGAGGGGGTGGAGATGGGAGTGAGCGGAGGGTGGTGTACATAAAATCAGAAAACAATCAGACACACAAACGAATAAACAAACAAACCTACACACACTAACAATATCAGATTAAAGCAAATACCTGACTGGACTACAAATCAAGCAGAAAGTAACTTTCAAAGCAAAATCAATATCAGAAAAAATATCTGTCACAGACATGCCTGATAAATATGGCAGAAATGCCTTGAGAGGCACACATTCGAACAAAACATGATCTCTTGTCAATTTTGTTTCCCCGCATATGCATTTTGTTGTAGAGCTATATTTAGTTCTAAAAGCATCCAGTTTCAATCGATGGAATATTGAAACGAAGTTTCTGTATTGATGCATATCATAAATGTGCAGATTTTGGATGCTTTTGAAATGATCAATACTAAAAAGTGGATTATTTTGTGTCTGAACATGAATAACAGCGTTGTTCTGCCCATTTCTGAAATATTCCCAAGCTGTATGTTTTAAAATTTGAATGTGTGTGTGTGTGTGTGTGTGTGTGTGTGTGTGTGTGTGTGTGTGTGTGTGTGTGTGTGTGTGTGTGCGTGTGTGTGTGTGTAAATATAACAAATGCAGGCAAATATCAAGAGCTTGTAAGCAAAGTTTCTCCTTCCTGCCACAGAGAGCTAATTGCAAGAGCACAAGTGGTCAATGGCTACAACTGCACATACATAGTCCATCGCACCAGGTCTGTGAACACCAGTGAAGGAAGACTGGAAGACCTCAATACTGTGTAACCCTTGTTGTTGCTGTCCCAAGAAAAGATGGCGGCAATGCCATGTGTGGAGACCTGAGAGAGGCAGATCAAACATGGAAAGGAGAGATTGTCTATGCCCACAGTCGGAGGGATTGTCTATGCCCACAGTCGGAGAGATTGTCTATGCCCACAGTCGGAGAGATTGTCTATCCCCACAGTCGGAGAGATTGTCTATGCCCACAGTCGGAGAGATTGTCTATCCCCACAGTCGGAAAGGAGGGATTGTCTATCCCCACAGTCGGAGGGATTGTCTATCCCCACAGTCGGAGAGATTGTCTATCCCCACAGTCGGAGGGATTGTCTATCCCCACAGTCGAGGGAATTTTGCCAGAAATGAAGGGAAGTAAGGTGTCCGCCAAGTTGGACTTGAAAGGAGTTTTCATTACCTGGAGGCAGATGAACAGTCCAGGACAGTCTCAACTTTCACAACACATTTGGGATTTAACAGAGCTAGTTGATATTTCTTATTACGTCAGCTCATGAAATATGTATAAGTACACCATTTAACAGGTTTTTAGTGACTGCACAGGAGCATGTAATATGAGTGATGATTTTATTGTTTATGCTGAATCTGTAGAAGAGCATGACAAGAGCTTGGAGAAGGATTGTTCGAGAGAATGTCTCTGCCCTGAATCCTCCAACAAAAAATGCCTTTATTGCCTGACAGAGCTTGCCTTTATTGCCTGACAGAGCTTGCCTTTATTGCCTGACAGAGCTTGAGTTTATGGGTTTAGTTTTGTAAGGAAAAGTGATTAGACCAAACTCAGTCACAGTTGAAGCAACGAAAGTAAATAAAGACACAACAAATTAATCTCCTGAGTGAAAGCCTTTTGGATCAGCAAATTTCGGTGTACGGTCTGTAAAAGATTTGGCAACAAAATCTGAACCATGAGAAAACTGACAAGAAAAAACACACACATTTCAAAAGAGGAGAAGAGCAACGAAAGGCTCTACTCGCTCTGAAAGAGGTTGTAGCCAAGGCTGAATTGGTTCCAAAAGTTTACTGCGATTGAAGCGGCCATAGACAACAGAGACAGGCGTGTCATGCTGGTTAGCAAGAAGGCCATCGTATCCACAGCCAGTGCTCCGAACAGAACGCCCTGACAGCCCTTGAGAACATCCTGCAGTTGATCGTCATGGTCCACTTCCCAGCGATGAGTCGATTCATAGCGCTGACTGTCACAAGGTGTGTTTTTGAAGCTGCTGTGTTCAGATTAAGACAAAACAGACATATTTGTTAGGCTTTTGAAGAGCGAGTGTGTGAGGTAGTGTGTTTATTGTAAAGCGCTTAGAGCTTGGTCTGTGACCGAGGATAGGCGCTATATAAATACCCAATATAATAATAATGTTCACGTCTCATGGTTTACCGGCTGACCAGTCTTCATGAGGTCTTGTGATGAGGTCTTGTGATGAGGCCTTGCGATGAGGTCTTGTGATGAGGTCTTGTGATGAGTTCTTGTGATGAGGTCTGGCGATGAGGTCTTGTGATGAGGTCTTGCGATGAGGTCTTGTGATGAGGTCTTGCGATGAGGTCTTGTGATGAGGTCTTGTAATGAGGTCTTGCGATTAGGTCTTGTGATGAGGTCTGGCGATGAGTTATTGTGATGAGGTCTTGTGATGTCTTGCGATGAGGTCTTGGGATGCGGTCTTGCGATGAGGTCTTGTGATGAGGTCTTGTAATGAGGTCTGGCGATGAGTTATTGTGATGAGGTCTTGTGATGAGGTCTGGCGATGAGGTATTGTGATGAGGTCTTGCGATGAGGTCTTGTAATGAGGTCTTGTAATGAGGTCTGGCGATGAGGTCTGGCGATGAGGTCTGGTGATGAGGTCTTGCGGTGAGGTCTTGCGGTGAGGTCTTGTGGTGAGGTCTGGTGATGAGGTCTGGTGATGAGGTCTGGTGATGAGGTCTGGTGATCAGGTCTGGTGATCAGGTCTTGTGATGAGGTGATGAGGTCTGGTGATGAGGTCTGGTGATGAGGCCTTGCGATGAGGTTTTGTGATGAGGTCTTGTGATGAGGTCTGGCGATGAGGTCTGGCGTTGAGGTCTTGTGATGAGGTCTTGTGATGAGGCCTTGCGATGAGGTCTTGCGATGAGGTCTTGTGATGAGGTCTGGCGATGAGGTCTTGTGATGAGGTCTGGCGATGAGGTCTTGCAGTGGGGCATTATTTTGCTGGCACGGCGCATCAAGCTCGAGGTGCAGTACTTTTGACAGTGCTGGAGGTTTTCTTTCATGGAAAGGGAGACAACCAGTGATGGAGTCCACGGCTTGCTGGCAGTCGACATCAGTGACTGCTTCTCCGCCATGTTTGCAGAGTGCTTGCCGGCAGTCAACATCAGTGACTGTTTCTCCGCCATGTTTGCAGAGTGCTTGCCGGCAGTCAACATCAGTGACTGCTTCTCCGCCATGTTTGCAGAGTGCTTGCCGGCAGTCAACATCAGTGACTGCTTCTCCGCCATGTTTCCAGAGTGCTTGCCGGCAGTCAACATCAGTGACTGCTTCTCCGCCATGTTTGCAGAGTGCTTGCCGGCAGTCAACATCAGTGACTGCTTCTCCGCCATGTTTCCAGAGTTCTGCGGGGATTTTGTCCACGCCTGCAGCCTGTCCCCATATCAGCGATGCCTCGGCAGCAATGACTTTTTGGCCTGCTTCCATTGCTGCCCAAGAGACACTGAAATGTTGGGGTATAATGCTGGAATCCATTGCTGCCCAAGAGACACTGAAATGGTGGGGTATAATGCTGGAATTACGTTGTGACTCTACCAAAAATAAAATGCTTTTTTTTTCAATTACTGTGCCACAGTGAGTTATCGTGGTTTCCTATTATTTACTTGTCATTTGTGTACAGACCAGGTGGAGATCACACGTGCAGCAAACTGATGGAATTATGTTCCACGTGTATAATGCCGTCCAGCTTGAAGCGAAGAAATTATGTGTCTTTTTACTGGAAGATTTAGTCCTCCGAACCTTGTTTTGTCAGACTTATCTTATTATGCAACCCCCCCCTCCAACCCCCCCCCCCCCCCCCCCCCCCCCACACACACACACACACAACATAAAAAACACACACACGCGCACGCCATGTTGAAGGAGGAAAGAGGTTGTGGTACCGTCGATCTAGGTAGACAGCATGTTGTGCGGAAAGAATGTCCAAAACCCCAATCGATTAATTCAGGCATTGCGCACTTTGTTCTTACTTTCTAAACCATTAGAAAAGTTTTAAGAGCGTAAT
>JAFLJL010014939.1:0-12500 GCA_018398815.1 Conus ventricosus | reverse complement strand
ATGTTTTAACTGCAGTCTTCAAGCGTCAACATTGACGAGATCAATAGTGCGCTGGTTTAATGACTATGTCAAACCATGCAGAGAGAGTATAATCAATGCAATACCAGGCAAAAGGTACGAGTTCCACGACTTCCTCAAAGGAAATCAATTTGAGGCAGAAAGAAGGAAACAGTGAGTTAACAGTAAGGCAATTCTCTGGTACTCATAGTGACACTGTTAAAGACATGTAACTATTACACAGATGCTAATAAAACAGTGAGTTAAGAGTAAGGCAATTTTCTGGCACTCGTAGTGGCACCGTTAAAGACATGTAACTATTACACAGATACTAATCGTGGAACCATGTCACCTGGTATTCCTGCAGAGACGAGAAACATGGGGGGAAAAGGGATGTCGTCCTTCATACCCATACACCCAAAAGGCAGTTCCAAGACTTAGTGATCTATATCTTTTATCCTTGACATACTGACAGTCTGTAGCATATCTCTAACGGGAGGTATAATCACAAGTTTTACTGCTGCATACCTGTGTGGAATGGAGGTGCATACCTGTGTGGAATGGAGGACATCTGAACATGCTTCAAATTTGTGTACATGCTGGAAGAAGAAAATATCAACGAACTTCACCGCTGTGTGTATGTTGGATGGGGTATATGGGCAAGCTTCACTGCTGTGTGTATGTTGGATGGGGGTATATGGGCAAGCTTCACTGTGTGTAGGATGGGGTATATGGATAAGCTTCATTGCTGTGTGTATGTTGGATGGGGTATATGGGCAAGCTTCACTGCTGTGTGTATGTTGGATGAGTATATGGGCAACCTTCACTGCTGTGTGTATGTTGGATGGGGTATATGGGCAACCTTCACTGCTGTGTGTATGTATGATGGGGTATATGGGCAACCTTCACTGCTGTGTGTATGTTGGATGGGGTATATGGGCAAGCTTCACTGCTGTGTGTATGTTGGATGGGGTATATGGGCAAGCTTCACTGCTGTGTGTATGTATGATGGGGTATATGGGCAAGCTTCACTGTGTGTAGGATGGGGTATATGGATAAGCTTCATTGCTGTGTGTATGTAGGATGGGGTATATGGGCAAGCTTCACTGCTGTGTGTATGTTGGAGGGGTATATGAGCAACCTTCACTGCTGTATGTATGTATGATGGGGTATATGGGCAAGCTTCACTGCTGTGTGTATGTTGGAGGGGTATATGAGCAACCTTCACTGCTGTATGTATGTATGATGGGGTATATGGGCAAGCTTCACTGCTGTGTGTATGTTGGATGGGGGTATATGGGCAACCTTCACTGCTGTGTGTATGTTGGATGGGGTATATGGGCAACCTTCACTGCTGTGTGTATGTTGGATGGGGTATATGGGCAAGCTTCACTGCTGTGTATATGTTGGATGGGGTATATGGGCAAGCTTCACTGCTGTGTGTATGTTGGATGGGGTATATGGGTAAGTTTCACTGCTGTGTGTATGTAGGATGGGGTATATGGGCAACCTTCACTGCTGTGTGTATGTTGGATGGGGTATATGGATTCTCTCTAAAGGCAGGTGAGACTCCCCAGCACCTTCGGGTGTTTCTTTTTCTTCTTTGCCTTAACTAGGCTGACCCTGGAGAAAGGTTCAGTGACGGTGAGGAAAGACCCACTGACCACAGGGAAAGTCCTGTTGACAGTGGGAAAGACTACAACTTTGGATTCTCTCTTGAGGGCACATAAGACCGTATGGCGAAAGCTTGGCTGTGTCTGGAGTGGCACTGTCTTCATCTGTCCGTGGGCAGGGGTGGTTGGGTCTGTGGGGTGTGCTCGGCAGCTGGAGGGTGGTGTTTTTCGCCGGTGGGCTCTGCAGTCATGAAATACGGGCTGGTACACCCATGGGGATGCTACTTTAAGGCTGTTATGAGCTGCATCCTGTAGTCTAATTTACCTCTGTTCAGGAGCAGTTATGTCCCTTGATATCTTAATGGAGTGTCCTGCGCGTGCCTGTACCCATCGTCAACACAGCGCAGGCCTCCAAGGGTGGTACAGGACTGCTCTAAAGGCAGGTGAAGACGGTGCTTCTCTGGGTCCTCCCCAGCACCTTCGGGTGTTTCTTTTTCTGTATGTTGGATGGGGTATATGGGCAAGCTTCACTGCTGTATGTATGTATGATGGGGTATATGCGCAAGCTTCACTGCTGTGTGTATGTTGGATGGGGTATATTGGCAACCTTCACTGCTGTGTGTATGTAGGATGGGGTATATGGGCAACCTTCACTGCTGTGTGTATGTTGGATGGGGTATATGGGCAAGCTTCACTGCTGTATGTATGTTGGATGGGGTATATGGGCAACCTTCACTGCTGTGTGTATGTTGGATGGGGTATATGGGCAACCTTCAAAGCTGTGTGTATGTAGAATGGGGGAATATGGGCAACCTTCACTGCTGTGTGTATGTTGGATGGGGGTATATGGGCAACCTTCAAAGCTGTGTGTATATAGAATGGGGGAATATGGGCAACCTTCAAAGCTGTGTGTATGTAGAATGGGGGAACATGGGCAACCTTCAAAGCTGTGTGTATGTAGAATGGGGGAACATGGGCAACCTTCAAAGCTGTGTGTATGTAGAATGGGGGAACATGGGCAACCTTCAAAGCTGTGTGTATGTAGAATGGGGGAACATAGGCAACCTTCAAAGCTTTCACATATTTGATGCAGGAACATGGCAAGCGTCAAACCTGTGTGTATATTGGATAGGGGATAAATTGGCAAGCGTTTATGTTGGATGAGGGCATATGGGCAAGTTTGCATGTTGGATAGGGGGATATATGGGCAACATTGCATGTTGGATAGGGAGATATATGGGCAACCTTGCATGTTGGATAAACTTGTGTGTTGGATGGGGGAACATGGGCAAGCTTGTATGTTGAATGGGGGAACATGGGCAAGCTTATATGTTGAATGGGGGCATATGGACAAGCTTGTGTGTTGGATGGGGGCATATGGACAGGCTTGTGTGTTGGATGTGGGCATATGGACAGGCTTGTGTGTTGGATGGGGGCATATGGACAGGCTTGTATGTTGAATGGGGGCATATGGACAGGCTTTTATGTTGGATGGGGGCATATGGACAAGCTTTTATGTTGAATGGGGGCATATGGACAGGCTTTTATGTTGAATGTGGGCATATGGACAAGCTTGTGTGTTGGATGGGGGAACATGGGCAAGCTTGTGTGTTGAATGTGGGCATATGGACAGGCTTGTGTGTTGAATGTGGGCACATGGACAGGCTTGTATGTTGGATGGGGGCATATGGACAGGCTTGTATGTTGAATGGGGGCATATGGACAGGCTTGTGTGTTGGATGGGGGCATATGGACAGGCTTGTGTGTTGGATGGGGGCATATGGACAGGCTTGTATGTTGAATGGGGGCATATGGACATGCTTTTATGTTGGATGGGGGCATATGGACAAGCTTTTATGTTGAATGGGGGCATATGGACAGGCTTTTATGTTGAATGTGGGCATATGGACAAGCTTGTGTGTTGGATGGGGGAAAATGGGCAAGCTTGTGTGTTGAATGTGGGCATATGGACAGGCTTGTGTGTTGAATGTGGGCATATGGACAGGCTTGTATGTTGGATGGGGGCATATGGACAGGCTTGTTGTTGAATGGGGGCATATGGACAGGCTTGTATGTTGAATGGGGGCATATGGACAGGCTTTTATGTTGAATGGGGGCATATGGACAGGCTTGTATGTTGAATGGGGGCATATGGACAGGCTTGTATGTTGGATGGGGGCATATGGACAGGCTTGTATGTTGGATGGGGGCATATGGACAGGCTTGTATGTTGGATGGGGGCATATGGACAGGCTTGTATGTTGAATGGGGGCATATGGACAGGCTTGTATGTTGAATGGGGGCATATGGACAGGCTTTTATGTTGAATGGGGGCATATGGACAGGCTTGTATGTTGGATGGGGGCATATGGACAGGCTTGTGTGTTGAATGTGGGCATATGGACAGGCTTGTGTGTTGAATGTGGGCATATGGACAGGCTTGTATGTTGAATGGAGGCATATGGACAGGCTTTTATGTTGGATGGGCGCATATGGACAAGCTTGTATGTTGAATGGGGGCATATGGACAGGCTGTATTTTGTTATTGTTTGGATTGGGGCATATGGACAGGCTTGTATGTTGGATGGGGGCATATGGACAGGCTTGTATGTTGAATGGGGGCATATGGACAGGCTTGTATGTTGAATGGGGGCATATGGACAGGCTTGTATGTTGGATGGGGGCATATGGACAGGCTTGTGTGTTGAATGTGGGCATATGGACAGGCTTGTGTGTTGAATGTGAGCATATGGACAGGCTTGTATGTTGAATGGGGGCATATGGACAGGCTTTTATGTTGGATGGGGGCATATGGACAAGCTTGTATGTTGAATGGGGGCATATGGACAGGCTTGTATGTTGGATGGGGGCATATGGACAGGCTTGTATGTTGGATGGGGGCATATGGACAGGCTTGTATGTTGGATGGGGGCATATGGACAGGCTTGTATGTTGAATGGGGGCATATGGACAGGCTTGTATGTTGAATGGGGGCATATGGACAGGCTTGTATGTTGGATGGGGGCATATGGACAAGCTTGTATGTTGAATGGGGGCATATGGACAGGCTTGTATGTTGGATGGGGGCATATGGACAAGCTTGTATGTTGAATGGGGGCATATGGACAGGCTTGTATGTTGGATGGGGCATATGGACAAGCTTGTATGTTGGATGGGGGCATATGGACAGGCTTGTATGTTGGATGGGGGCATATGGACAGGCTTGTATGTTGAATGGGGGCATATGGACAAGCTTGTATGTTGAATGGGGCATATGGACAGGCTTGTATGTTGAATGTGGGCATATGGACAGGCTTGTATGTTGAATGGGGGCATATGGACAGGCTTGTATGTTGAATGGGGGCATATGGACAGGCTTGTATGTTGAATGGGGGCATATGGGCAAGCTTGTGTGTTGGATGGGGGCATATGGGCAAGCTTGCATTTTGGATAGGGGCTTATGGGCGAGCGTTCATGTTGGATAGGGAGATATATAATTGGCAAGCTTTCATGTTGGATAGGGAGATATATTGGCAGCTTTCATGTTGGATAGGAGATATATTGGCAAGCTTTCATGTTGGATAGGGAGATACATTGGCAAGCTTTCATGTTGGATAGGGAGATATATTGGCAAGCTTTCATGTTGGATAGGGAGATACATTGGCAAGCTTTCGTGATGGATAGGGGGATATATTGGCAAGCTTTCGTTTTGGGTAGGGAGATATATTGGCAAGCTTTCGTGTTGGATAGGGAGATATATTGGCAAGCTTTCGTGTTGGATAGGGAGATATATTGGCAAGCTTTCGTGATGGATAGGGGGATATATTGGCAAGCTTTCGTTTTGGATAGGGAGATACATTGGCAAGCTTTCGTGTTGGACAGGGAGATAGATTGGCAAGCTTTTGTGTTGGATAGGGGCTTTTGGGCAAGCTTGCAGGCTTGTTACATGTCGGATGGGGGGGGGGGGGGGGGATAAGGAAAGCCCATTCAGCGTGTTGTTGGAGCTCTGCGCACGCGCGAGCGCACACACACACACACACACACACACACACACACACACACACACACACACACACACACACACACACACACACACACTACCACACAGACGCACGCACGCACGCACGCACGCACGTGCGCACGCACGTCGACGCACGCACGCACGCGCACGCACGCACGCACGCACGCACGCACACTCACACACACCACACACACACACACACACACACCACGACACAGCACCACAAGGCAACAAGAAAGAAGCGGCATGTAGAACGGATATATCTCACGGGCCCTCATGATGTCACCGTTAAATGGCACGTAACTCAAACATCAATGCTAATCGTGGTCCACTTCATCTGTCACTTATACAAACAAAGGGGACAGAAAAAAAAATTCAGCCCACTGCAACCCAAATGAAGGTGTGATAGTGCACGGCCCCACATGAAGGTGTGATAGTGCACGGCCCCACATGAAGGTGTGATAGTGCACGGCCCCACATGAAGGTGTGATAGTGCACGGCCCCACATGAAGGTGTGATAGTGCACGGCCCCACATGAAGGTGTGATAGTGCACGGCCCCACATGAAGGTGTGATAGTGCACGGCCCCACATGAAGCTCTGATAGTGCACGGCCCCACATGAAGGTGTGATAGTGCACGGCCCCACATGAAGGTGTGATAGTGCACGGCCCCACATGAAGGTGTGATAGTGCACGGCCCCACATGAAGGTGTGATAGTGCACGGCCCCACATGAAGGTGTGATAGTGCACGGCCCCACATGAAGGTGTGATAGTGCACGGCCCCACATGAAGGTGTGATAGTGCACGGCCCCACATGAAGGTGTGATAGTGCACGGCCCCACATGAAGGTGTGATAGTGCACGGCCCCACATGAAGCTCTGATAGTGCACGTATTGCTTTCATTCGGGTCGAGCGCGTGGTGGAGAGAACATGTCGGATGAGGGTGGAGAGTACATGTCGGATGAGGGGTGGTGAGTACATGTCGGATGAGGGGTGGAGAGAACATGTCGGATGAGGGGTGTATGTGCAAGCTTCACAGCCGAACTCATGTGTTGGATGAGGGGTGTATGTGCAAGCTTCACAGCTGAACTCATGTGTTGGATGAGGGTTTGTGGACAAGCTTTATTGCTCTGTACACAAGTCAGTTGTGATGGTCAAACTTCACATCGTGTATACATGTTGGAACAGATGGTCATACTGCACAGCTGTGTACACATGTTGAAGAGATGGTCATACTTCACAGCTGTGTACATTGGAGCAGATGTCATACTTCACTGTTGTGTGCATTGGAGCAGATGGTAAGACTTCACAGCTGTGTACATGTATGAAATGGGGGATATACGGACAAGATCAAAGGCTATTGTCACACGTGAGATCAGGGTTTATGGTCCGGCTTTACTGGCGTGTACAGGGAAGAGATGAAGGATATATGGACAACATGCACACATGTACAAATATGTCGAATAAGGTATAGATAGATAGATTGATTGATAGGTAGATAGACAGATAGTTAGAGAAGAGAGAGAGAGAGAGAGAGAGAGAGAGAGAGAGAGAGAGAGAGAGAGAGACAGACAGACAGACAGACAGACAGACAGGCAGACAGGCAGACAGGCAGACAGGCAGGCAGGCAGACAGACAGACAGACAGACAGACAGACAGACAGACAGACAGATAGATAGATAGATAGATAGATAGATAGATAGATAGATAGATAGATAGATAGATACAATGGGAAGAGGGAGGGAGGGAGATTACAGACACGCTCGTCTTCAAGTACCTCGTAATCCGTCAGTGTCTGTGGCAATTAAAGAGCAATTTTTTTTTCCTGGTGACATGTTCAACATTGGGCCCTCTGAGCTCCAGCAGCATACAAGCAGTGGAACCACAAGAGGAACATGTACAGACCAACAAACAGCAAACACCCACTGTGAATGACATCTGTTCACGTGCAGTGGAACCACAAGAGGAACACCTACAGACCAACAAACAGCAAATACCCACTGTGAATAACATCTGTTCACGTGCAGTGGAACCACAAGAGGAACACCTACAGACCAACAAACAGCAAACACCCACTGTGAATAACATCTGTAGGAACATCTACAGACCAACAAACAGCAAACACCCACTGTGAATAACATCTGTAGGAACACCTACAGACCAACAAACAGCAAACACCCACTGTGAATAACATCTGTAGGAACACCTACAGACCAACAAACAGCAAACACCCACTGTGAATAACATCTGTAGGAACATCTACAGACCAACAAACAGCAAACACCCACTGTGAATAACATCTGTAGGAACATCTACAGACCAACAAACAGCAAACACCCACTGTGAATAACATCTGTAGGAACATTTACAGACCAACAAACAGCAAACACCCATTGTGAATAACATCTATTCACGCGCCTAATGCTGCTGTCTTTACTACTTCCAGCCCAGATAGAGTGACAAACATTTGCATGATTTGTCAGCAGAGAACACTATTCCAAGACGGGGTTTAATTAGTGTAATATTTTGCACGAGGAACGATATATTTGGATCTGGTAGTGAAGTATGTTTACTTCACCCTGTGTGTAGTATTGAAGGCACCATTCTATATGTCTAGTATTGAAGGCACCATTCTGTATGTCTAGTATTAAAGGCTCCATTCTATATGTCTAGTATTGAAGGCACCATACTATGTGTGTGGTATTGAAGGCACCATTCTATATGTCTAGTATTGAAGACACCATACTATGTGTGTAGCATTGAAGGCACCATTCTATATGTCTGGCATTGAAGACACCATACTATGTGTGTAGTATGAAGGCACCATTCTATATGTCTAGTATTGAAGACACCATACTATGTGTGTGGTATTAAAGGCACGTTTCTATATGTCTAGTATTGAAGACACCATTCTATGTGTCTAGTATTTAAGGCACCATTCTATATGTCTAGTATTGAAGGCACCATGCTATGTGTGTGGTACTGAAGGCACCATTCTATATGTCTAGTATTGAAGACACCATACTATGTGTGCAGTATTGAAGGCACCATATTATGTGTGTAATATTGAAGACACCATACTATGTGTATGGTATTGAAGGCACTATACTATATGTGTAGTATTGAAGGCACCATACTATGTGTGTAGTATTGAAGGCACTATACTATATGTGTAGTATTGAAGGCACCACACTCTGTGTGTAGTATTGAAGGTACAATACTATATGTCTAGTATTAAAGACACCATACTATGTGTGTGGTATTAAAGGCACCATATTATGTGTGTAGCATTGAAGACACCATACTATGTGTGTGGTATGTGTATATGTGGTATTGAAGGCAGCATATTACGTGTCTAGTATTGGAGACACCATACCATGTGTGTGGTATTAAAGGCACCATACTTTGTGTCTAGTATTGAAGACGCCATACCATGTGTGTGGTTTGAAGGCACCATTCTATATGTCTAGCATTGAAGACACCATACTATGTGTGTGGTATTGAAGACACCATACTATGTGTCTAGTATTGAAGGCACCATACTATGTGTGTGGTATTAAAGGCACGTTTCTATATGTCTAGTATTGAAGACACCATTCTATGTGTCTAGTATTTAAGGCACCATTCTATATGTCTAGTATTGAAGGCACCATGCTATGTGTGTGGTACTGAAGGCACCATTCTATATGTCTAGTATTGAAGACACCATTACTATGTGTGCAGTATTGAAGGCACCATATTATGTGTGTAATATTGAAGACACCATACTATGTGTATGGTATTGAAGGCACTATACTATATGTGTAGTATTGAAGGCACCATACTATGTGTGTAGTATTGAAGGCACTATACTATATGTGTAGTATTGAAGGCACCACACTCTGTGTGTAGTATTGAAGGTACAATACTGTCACGGTTCACCCGGTTAAGGGTGAACAATGACGTAGCATGGGAAGAGGGAGAACCCGCAAGTACCTGACCTCAAGCGCACAAATCAAACACCAGGCAAGAGATAGACAAACCACAACATTTATTCACATTAAATAGATATTGATGAGAGATGAAGAGGCGGGGCCCTAACTAACTAGATAGAACAGTGATGATACTAAATCTCCCACCCTAACCCAATACAGCATCCAGGAGGACCTAAACCCCCAACCTACCCCACACTACTGAAGCCCGCAGGGAAAAGGGAAATGTGTACAATGATAAACACATGAGAAAAAAAAACAGTCCTTTAAAAAAAAAAACTATTTGGAAACAACACTAATGACCCGTCGAAGAGAAAAAAAACAACAACAACAACATCAAAACCTCAAAAAAAAAACATATTCCAGCCAGTTCACTTCTTTGATACGCCTGTCTGCTCTTGTCTCGATTCGTCTTCTTGGGGCTACCTTGAGTCTAACACCTCTCACCCACAAACCCTCGACTCACGCGCGCCCCCTCACTGCAGTCGCCTCATGATGTCGGGACAGGCGAAGAAGTGCCAACATCACAATCGGGACCTCCCGGGTCCCAGGGCAGCAGGCTGTGTTGTCTCGGCCAACAGGAGCCAGGTCAGGGCGTGGACGAACAGGTGAGGTGGCAGTTGAAGACCCGGGAAAAAGGCGGAAGGAGAAGGAAAAGGGAAAAGTGCTGCACATCATATAGTGAGAACACCTATACGGGCTGGTCGGCGGGAAACAAGAAAAGGGGGGGGGGGGGGGGGTGCGAGTGAAGGCAAATGTGGGGAAGGGAGGCAACATGACACAAGGAGCCCCCTACACCTAACTCTATATATATTCACTGGGCATCCAGGCACAATAAACCATACCTACAAAACTCTCTACTTATAGAGGACACTTTGAACTAAAAAAAAAAAAAAAAAAAAAAGATTAATCGGAATCACCTTATGAATGGCAGTATTTAAAAGAAAAACCGATGTTACATTTAAACCTACAAACGTGTAAATACGGAGTTGAACGAAAGAAAAACCACTGGCCCCAAACTATCTCAATCAATCAATCAATTATTTTGATTATAGGCCAGCAGACCAAGTAGTCTATAAGACTGTCTCTGAAACACAATCCATCAAACATCTTTGCAAGAGGGATGATATGAAAATAAAGCACGAAAATGATATCACCAATCGCTCTCCATACAACCCAACAAAACAGACAAGACAAGGGCGCCTGGTCACCATAAGGGAAAAAGGGGGAAGAGGGGGGAACACAAGAGACGCCCCCCAAAACAACTCCCACACCAACCAACCTTCCCCAGCCTCGACCATTAGGCGCCAACAGGTAATGCCGTAAATAAAAATTTACGCTGGAATGTTGAAACAAAAATAAAGAATCCTTGTGAATTTTGAAAATACATGAATGAAAATAAAATAACGATTTCAGCGCAAAATGTGGTACGCTAGTCGACACCGAAAATGGGGAGAGAGGAAAAAGGGGAACGAAAGGAAACAGTTCCTGATATGTATGAATTACAACTCGCAATAAGTAGGATTCCACTAAAGAGGCTGTGACCGCTTGGAAAACGAACCCCAGAGTCGAATCGAAAAAAAAAAAAAAAGAATGTCAAAATCTGACCAAAAGAAAACGTCTTCAACGTGACCAACGTACCACCAAATATTAATTTAAGACTTAACACTCACCACAACCACTCGTGCCAAAGAGGACGAAGTCGCCAGGTTACCACGTCTGGGGAGAGAAAACAGCCATGCAGACCGACCCTCCAGGAAGATGTCACCCCAGTCTGACCCTCCTGTCCTCTGGCCCTCTCCAGTCTTCTTTAAGTGTTCTTTTTTTTATGTCTTCTTCTCAGGATCTTCCTTCTTCCTTCGCTTCTCCAGATGAAATGATGATGTGGGGGTAAAAAACAAAAAGATGGTGATAAATGAGCTCCAGCAAGATGACGAGTCCTGCTCCAGTGGGCTGACTGCCCACTCCAGTTGCTATCTAGAATACAGGGACGAGGCCCTCTCCAACAAAATGATCAATGAATAGAAAAAACCGAGATGACTCGATCACCCCCCCAAATCAGAGTGTCAGCACTCACCCCAAGCCCAACTTTTGTCCACCTTCCAATAGTGACGTAGGAGAGCGAGAAAACTGAGTGAACGCAAATGAATGGGACGCACGTGCAAAGACAGTGCACAGCGAGGGCTGGGGTGAAATGGCAAACGACTGACCAAAAATCAGTCGAGCAGTGTTTGCCCCAAGATTTGGTCCCTTCTAAAAAATGGGCATATAGGATGAAAATAATAGGGACAGAAATCTCCTCGCAAGGGGGGTGGAAACGAAAGGTCACGCTTGACGCGTGACAAATACTATATGTCTAGTATTAAAGACACCATACTATGTGTGTGGTATTAAAGGCACCATATTATGTGTGTAGCATTGAAGACACCATACTATGTGTGTGGTATGTGTAGTGCTGAAGGCACCATACTATGTGGGTAGTACTGAAGGCACCATACTATGTGTGTAGTGCTGAAGGCACCATGCTATGTGTGTAGTACTGAAGGCACATGCTATGTGTGTAGTACTGAAGGCACCATGATATGTGTCCAGTATTGAAGGCACCATACTATGTCTGTAGTACTGAAGGTACCATGCTATGTGTGTAGTACTGAAGGCACCATGCTATGTGTCCAGTACTGAAGGCACCCTACTATGTGTGTGATGAAGGCACCTCTATGGTGTAGTACTGAAGGACATTTCCCTACTGGATGTGGGGTAGTACTGAAGGCACCATGCTATTGTGTAGTACTGAAGGCACCTATATGTGTGTAGTACTGAAGGCACCATGCTATGTGTGTAGTATGAAGGCACCATACTATGTGTGTAGTACTGAAGGCACCATGCTATGTGTGTAGT
>JAFLJL010014938.1:35000-40000 GCA_018398815.1 Conus ventricosus | reverse complement strand
ATGGTATGACACTCTATGGACATCCATATTGTATAGAACTGATGGTATCACACTCTATGGACATCCATATTGTATGGAACTGATGATATCACACTCTATGGACATCCACATTGTATAGAACTGATTGTATCACACTCTATGGACATCCACATTGTGTGGAACTGATGGTATCACACTCTATGGACATCCACATTGTATAGAACTGATTGTATCACACTCTATGGACATCCACATTGTGTGGAACTGATGGTATCGCACCCTATGGACATCCATATTGTATAGAACTGATTGCATCACACTCTATGGACATCCACATTTTGATAGCCCCGGAACCAGCAAGGTACATGAGAATACAAAGAAAGACTAATGCATAAGCGTTTCAGGAGCGATGATCATCAGGATATTGGAGCCAAGCAAAGATGCAACACATTCGCACAGCAGCAGCACCCAGCGCTGATTTATAGTTGAAGGTAACACCACACCTATCTGTGCACGGGAAAGGTAAGGATTCCCTCGTGGACAACTCTGTCCAGCTATTACTAGCGGATGATCTAAATCCATCAATCACCAAACAATGCTGTTAGTTCACTTTGATCAGCGCTTCCGTTGACACGCCTTTTTTCGCACCCACCACGCAGAAAACACTATCTGAAAATGATGCTTCAGTCGCCAGTCGATTTTTTTTTTTGAAAATAGGAAAATAGCCGTCACTTTGGTCAGCATTGTAAAATTCTATAGATTGCGTCGTAACTACAGCAGATCCAAATTTGCTGAGCGAGAGCCTGCCAATTATTTACTGAATTTTTTTTCCGGTCTGTCAGAACTGAGGTGACCTTCTTTCTTGAAACATCCAAAGACAGATTACTCCGCGCTTAGCGCATGCTCTCGCAAGGCAAGCTTGTCATAGGATCAGCGAGCCAATCAAAGCCCCGCACTGACACACAGGCGACATAGCGACGTTAGGTAGATGAACAAAAAAGTAAATGAAACGATTCCGATGCTCAGTGATGATCATCATTCTACGGAATTCTTGTCTGAACGTGAGGGGACACCTTAGAAACCAAAGCCAGTGGTCTGAATGTGAGGGGACACCTTAGAAACCAAAGCCAGTGGTCTGAATGTGAGGGGACACCTTAGAAACCAAAGCCAGTGGTAGTCCTGTTGCATTCTTTACCATTTGACAGGCAAAGTGAGGGAGACAAACGCCATAATGACACTCAGTGGTCAGTATTCCAACCTGTAGTCATTCGGACAGTTAGCAGTATTTCAGTGTCTGGACTCAGGGAAGTGACCACCAGAATGCTGTATTGTTGTGGAGCGCCATGGACTCAAAGAAGTGAACCCCAGAATGCTGTATTGTTGTGGAGCGCCATAGACTCAAAGAAGTGAACACCAGAATGCTGTATTGTTGTGGAGCGCCATAGACTCAAAGAAGTGAACACCAGAATGCTGTATTGTTGTGGAGCGCCATGGACTCAAAGAAGTGAACACCACAATGCTGTATTGTTGTGGAGCGCCATGGACTCAAAGAAGTGAACACCAGAATGCTGTATTGTTGTGGAGCGCCATGGACTCAAAGAAGTGAACACCACAATGCTGTATTGTTGTGGAGCGCCATGGACTCAAAGAAGTGAACACCAGAATGCTGTATTGTTGTGGAGCGCCATAGACTCGGAGAAGTGAACACCAGAATGCTGTATTGTTGTGGAGCGCCATTGATGGCGTGGGGGGAGGGAAGCAAGGCAATGCACACCATTGACATCTTCGTTCCTGACCATGTATGTGTCGCAGACGAGAGAGAGAGAGAGAGAGAGAGAGAGAGAGAGAGAGAGAGAGAGAGAGAGAGAGAGAGAGAGAGAGAGAGAGAGAGACAGACAGACAGACAGACAGACAGACAGACAGAGAGAGAGAGAGACAGACAGACAGACAGACAGACAGACAGAGAGCAAAACAGTAGCAGTATTAGTGTAGTTTCCATAGAAAATGAAGCATACATATCGATATGTGTGGACAGGCACTTTCAATACGTTACAACGGAACGTAGCATCGGCGTTGGGCCGTTTTACATTAATCATTGACGTTTAGAGAACTTAGGGTCTGTAATATGGTGCCATTCTCTCTCTCTCTCTCTCTCTCTTCTCTCTCTCTCTCTCTCTCTCTCTCTCTCTCTCTCTCTCTCTCTCTCCATTCTCTCTTCTCATCTCTCTCACCTTCCCTCCCCTCCTGTCTGTCTCTCCGCTCTCTCTCTCTCTCTCTCTCTCTCTCTCTCTCTCTCTCTCTCTCTCTCTCTCTCTCTCTCTCTCTCCATTCTCTCTCCTCCCTCTTCTCTTCCCCCCTTCCTTCTCTCTCTCTGTCTCAACTTTAATGTTGGTTTCAATCAATCTCTTGTTTTATTGTTTTTAAAAACATTTTTTACAAGCGCGTGTTCTTCTATGCGAAATATGTCTTGTCGTTCGTATTGATGTTAGTTTAGAGATTGGGTGATGGAAGTCATAAACTTTGGACCCAAGCGAAATTGTTTGCAGTCCTCAGATGGGAAATTGTTTGCAGTCCTCAAATGGGAAATTGTCTGCAGTCCTCAAATGGGAAATTGTTTACAGTCCTCAGATGGGAAATTGTCTGCAGTCCTCAGATGGGAAATTGTTTGCAGTCCTCAAATGGGAAATTGTTTGCAGTCCTCAGATGGGAAATTGTTTGCAGTCCTCAAATGGGAAATTGTTTGCAGTCCTCAAATGGGAAATTGTCTGCAGTCCTCAAATGGGAAATTGTTTGCAGTCCTCAGATGGGAAATTGTTTGCAGTCCTCAAATGGGAAATTGTTTGCAGTCCTCAAATGGGAAATTGTTTGCAGTCCTCAAATGGGAAATTGTTTGCAGTCCTCAGATGGGAAATTGTCTGCAGTCCTCAGATGGGAAATTGTTTGCAGTCCTCAAATCGGAAATTGTTTGCAGTCCTCAGATGGGAAATTGTTTGCAGTCCTCAAATGGGAAATTGTTTGCAGTCCTCAAATGGGAAATTGTCTGCAGTCCTCAGATGGGAAATTGTCTGCAGTCCTCAGATGGGACATTGTCTGCAGTCCTCAAATGGGAAATTGTTTGCAGTCCTCAAATCGGAAATTGTTTACAGTCCTCAGATGGGACATTGTTTGCAGTCCTCAAATGGGAAATTGTTTGCAGTCCTCAAATGGGAAATTGTTTGCAGTCCTCAAATGGGAAATTGTTTGCAGTCCTCAGATGGGAAATTGTCTGCAGTCCTCAGATGGGACATTGTCTGCAGTCCTCAGATGGGAAATTGTTTGCAGTCCTCAGATGGGACATTGTCTGCTGTCCTCAAATGGGACATTGTCTGCAGTCCACAGATGGGAAATTGTCTGCAGTCCTCAGATGGGAAATTGTTTGCAGTCCTCAGATGGGAAATTTTCTGCAGTCCTCAAATGTGACATTGTCTGCAGTCCTGAAATGGGAAATTGTCTGCAGTCCTCAAATGGGACATTGTTTGCAGTCCTCAAATGGGACATTGTTTGCAGTCCTCAGATGGGAAGTTGTCTGCAGTCCTCAGATGGGACATTGTCTGCAGTCCTCAGATCGGAAATTGTCTGCAGTCCTCAGATGGGACATTGTCTGCAGTCCTCAGATGGGAGATTGTCTGCAGTCCTCAGATGGGAAATTGTCTGCAGTCCTCAGATGGGTTCCGCAGTCGGCTGAGCAATGAATATCGTGACTTGACTTTTTTCTTTACCTTTTTTTTTCCTGGCTCCTTCCCCTTCCCTTTTTCCTCCTTCTCCTTCCTTTTCGCCTTCTTTTCCTTCAAGTGACAGTGATCAATATAAGGAGTTCAACTGGTGTGTGTTGAGGGGGAGGGGGGGAGGATGAATGGTAAGGGGAGAGAAGGAAGTGTACAAAGAGGAGTGGGATTTGAGAGGTGGGAAAGGGGAAGGGACGATGATGGTGAAGAAGAGGGACAGGAAGTTGGGCGGAGATGGTACGTGGGGGGAGGGGGGGGCGGGGAGGGGCGGGAGGGATTAACTTGATGGTCAAGCCATACTGTTGTAGTATCACTTCGATTTCGGCGAGTTCTCATCTCAGAAAAAAGAAGAAGAAAATTACAGTCATGGTAGAAATAAAGAAGGAAGGGGTGGGGGGGGGGGGGGGGGTGGGGAGAGAGGGTTGAAGAAAAAAAGGGAAGAAACATACTGGAATGTTCGAGCTGTGTGGAAAACGCTCTTTGTGCGTAGTAAGCACCCGTCAGCATGCCTGGCGAGAGCACGTATTTGGCCGTGACTCCCTGTCCAAGACCATTCTGTAGGTTACAGCGGAAGGTACGAGTGGGAAAACACTTCGCTCTGACGATTCCAATACCATTCTACAGGGTGCAGTGGAGGGTGGACATGTATCTCCCCATGACTCCCTGTCCAAGACCATTCTACACGGTACAGTGGAGGGTGGACATGTATCTCCCCATGATTCCCTGTCCAAGACTATTCTATAGCCGAGGATGGACATGTATATCCCCATGACTCCCTGTCCAAAACTATTCTATAGCGGAGGGTGGACATGCATCTCCCCATGACTCCCTGTCCCAAACTATTCTATAGCGGAGGGTGGACATGTATCTCCCCATGACTCCCTGTCCAAAACTATTCTATAGCGGAGGGTGGACATGTATTCCCCATGACTCCCTGTCCAAAACTATTCTATAGCCGAGGATGGACATGTATCTCCCCATGACTCCCTGTCCAAACCTATTCTATAGCGGAGGGTGGAGATGCATCTCCCCATGACTCCCTGTCCAAGACTATTCTATAGCCGAGGATGGACATGTATCTCCCCATGACTCCCTGTCCAAACCTATTCTATAGCGGAGGGTGGACATGCATCTCCCCATGATGCCCTGTCCAAAACTATTCTATAGCGGAGGGTGGACATGCATCTCCCATGACTCCCTGTCCAAGACTATTCTATAGCGGAGGGTGGACATGCATCTCCCCATGACTCCCTGTCC
>JAFLJL010014938.1:22500-25000 GCA_018398815.1 Conus ventricosus | reverse complement strand
GATCATAAGTTGAGAAATAGTCAAAGCTGGTTGGGACTGGCCGTGCAAATTTGTACACTGTTCGTGTGCATGATCTTTGAAATGAAATCCTGGTCCATCAAGAATCATCGAAACCAATGCAGTAAGAATTGGCGGTACTGATTTTTTGTGTGCATCTTCTTCATACCAGCCAGTAAATGATTGTTGACTTTTGAACATCTCTCTGCGAATAATCTTTGAAACCTGGGCCATGAGAAGAGCCTCGGAATCATGGTCAATAGCTTTCTGAAAAGCTCCTTAGACATCTCTTTTGAAAATAAGCTTGATGTCTTTCCCTTTTCCTGTAGAGCATTCTTGAAGCATTGGACAGGCTTGCAAAAGTCTTTGCCGAAGTCGTGTTGAATGCACAAAGCTGGCTGGAACACCCAATGCATGGAGACGTAACTTATACAACTTCAGGAGACTTGTCATATGAAACATTGGTGCAACTGTCTCATCACGTTGAAAGCTCTGTATATAGGAGACATTCAAGCTCTGCAAACGCAATGCTTTCCAAAATGCCATCCCCAGTCTCATTAGATTCCTCCTGTTTGCTTTGTGCTTCAGCCTTTGAAGCTGGTTTGTAAAATGTTTGCAGACATATGTTATGGTAGACAGAATCTGTTGCTATCATGTCTCCAGCTGCCAACTTATTCAGCAGCATGTGATCCCTTAGAAAAGTAGCTTTCTTTCTGACTTTCTCGTCCAGTTCCATTGTAGACACTTTATGAAAAGATGAGCCAGCAGTAGGAGACCCGCCACAGAAAAAAACAGCAGCCAGGTTCATGCTGCACAGTTCTTTTCCTTGTCTTTGTTGGACTTGAAGGAGCATCTTCACTTTGCAATTTGCGTTTAGCTCGTTGCAACATACGACTGTTTATTTTGTCACGGCATGTTTTATGCCACACAGCACATTGTTTTCGAAGTGTTTCGGCGACACCTGATCCATCATCCAATGCTGAGAGGTCAGTATCTGAAAAACGGTAGCCAAGGTCATGAATTCCTTAAGTTTTTCTCCAACATATTGATATCCAGAACCTCCATGTTTGGCTTTTGTAGGCTGAACAAGCTTTTCTCTACTTTTCTCTTGACATATAATGCATATACTCCAGTCTACATTTCTTATGGCAGTTGATGACGCCGATGGTTGTCCAGCTGAAGTACCTGATGATTCAGTAGACGGTGGAGGAAGATCACAGTATCCTTTCTTCATGGTTTCTGTAAAGCTGCATCAAAACACACCGACTATGTAAAAACCATTTCTGAAAACAAAAATACTTTGTTTAAATAATGTTTGTGATTCGGAATCAGACAGTAGCATATTTAAATTCATTCCCGCCATAGCAACAATGTCTGGATTAACGCTCTTGTGATGTAGAAAAGAGCGCTGCCATTGTTTGACTCAACTGCACGACCATACAAATGCACTGCGATAAGAACGCTCATCTGTGACCCCGCGGGTGAAAAGTGAACTTGAATTTTTTTCTTTCTCATGGTGTGTGTGCGCGCGCGTGTGTGTGTGTGTGTGTGTGTGTGTGTGTGTGTGTGTGTGTGTGTGTGTGTGTGTGTGTGTGTGCGACTCTGTGTGTGTGTGTGTGTGTGTGTGTGTGTGTGTGTGTGTGTGTGAAAAATCTATGCCATGAGTGAGTACTGTAAATAAAACATGAGCTACTAATACAGTCTTTGTCATCCTGAACTTAACTCTCTCTCTCTCTCTCTCTCTCTCTCCTCTCTCTCTCTCTCTCTCTCTCTCTCTCTCCTCTCTCGTTCTCTCTCTCTCCTCTCTCTCTCTCTCTCTCTCTCTCTCTCTCTCTCTCTCTCTCCTCTCTCTCTCTCTCTAATTCATCTCTTTCTTCACTATCCCAACGTTACACTTACTCATCTCACCGCGCGCGCGATCTGCACTCTGGCACTGCCGCTGAAGTCAGTGAAGGTGAAGGGCACGTCACGAGATGGGGTTGAGGAGGCGGGAAGTGGCACAAACTGTCTATGGCGCATCGCACTGGTCAGAAACCCCTTGACATTCTGACTCGACTTTTGAAAGCTAAATATTTTCTTTAAATGGGAAAATAAATCTTGCCTCTTTTAAATTCGTAATCAGCGGGAATTTAACTATCGGTTGACATGCAGTTTATGCTTCGAACCGAAAGTGCATTCTCACATCATTTAACAACCCCACTATTTCGTCTTGTGTTTCATGTATCGCTCTGGCACACCATGGGCTCGTTCCGCTGTGAGGGATGAAGTGGGAGGGAGTGAACCGGAGTGCAAGGGGCTTTGTGCACACGTGTTCACGCTCGGGATTTCAGCCTGAACCTCTCAACCGTAGGATCAGGAGGGTGTGGGTGAGGGGACGGTACGGGGTGAGGGGGGGGGGGGGGGGGGGGGGGGGGGGGGGGGGCAAAGGCTGGGTGGGAGAGGGAGTGGAGAGGGACTGACTTGAAGGTGCGCAGATGTGAACTCCGAGGAGACAATACCTTTC
>JAFLJL010014938.1:2500-12500 GCA_018398815.1 Conus ventricosus | reverse complement strand
AGGGAAAAAAGACAGCTAGCAAGTGAAAAACCCCAAGTCGGGGGAAAAAAAAAACTTGCTGATGTTTTAGCTGAAAGACGATGGATGGGCAAGGACCAACTTGTTTTTTCTCCCAATGGATCCCCCGGTGCAGCGGGGTTTAATCGAGTCTTACTTTGACCCTGGGGGGAAAAATTTTTCGTGCACTTTGCTCAGAAAATAAACGATCAAGAGTATCAAAAAAACTTGTGTAAAAGGGACATGGGGGCCAATGGTTTTTTCATTTTAAATCAAAAGCCTGTTGCCTTCTACAAAAGTGTTTGAAAAAACGGCCCAGGAATGAAAAAAAAAAACAAAAAATAGTTTTAAAAAAACAGCGATGCTATTCATTTGCAAAGGTTCTGGTTTTATTTGAAAATTTCCAGATAATCCTCAAACCCCCTGTCTTTGGCAAAACCTTCCTACTTGGTCAAAAAAACTTCTCATCAAATAGCCAGACAGCTTGGCCCCAAGAAAATGGGGGCCCTTTTCCTTTTTTCATGCCTTTAGGGATGGGGAACAGTGCCCTTTTTTTCGCGCGGGGCCAAGCCCAACAAAGGGAAAAACAGGGAAACTATCTTTCCTAAAGTGACAGACTCCTTCCTAGCCCCTTTGGAAAACAGATCATGTTAAATGACAGATCTTTTTGGGAAAACTTCGAGGGTTTGTTGAAATCATTTTACAAAGGGTACGGGGTTGCACTCCAAAAATTTGGGACCGGGCTTGGAAAAAATTCCCCAGAAAGGGAAAGGGCTTCTTGAAAACATTCCCCCAAAACTTCGCAGCTCTTAGACAAATTTTTCCCCCCGTGTATTCCCAAAGTGGGCCCACGTCTGGGGCGTGTTTTTGGCAAAAAACTGTGCTCCATCCCCTGCAGGGGGGGTTTAAAAAAAGGGGGGGCCCAAATGTGGCACCCCTTTTTGGACAACTTTTCGCGGCACAGGTTTTCCTTGTCTTAAAACTGTTTCACTGTGGATCCCAGAAGGGCTGAAAAGGACGTTGCAAATTTTGTGGGGCCCAAACTGCGGAAACCGCCCTATGCCCCATGTGGTGGAGACTGCCCGGGGAAAGTGACCCTGATTTGAATGGGGAGTGAGGAAAAGCCAACCTTTTTCTTTAGAAGACAAATGTGTGGGTGTCGGGAATTAAATTTAGGGTAAATTTGCTTGGCCTGCTTCCCAGACTTTTTCCCTTTAATGTTCATCAAAGAATTGGTGCTTTTAGAGTTAAATGAAAAAATTAAAAAAACCCAAGTAGTATATTGTTAGCAAAATGAGCCCTAAATAGGTAAAAATTTTGCCTTAAAAAAAAGGCAAACTCAACAGTCTGCCCAACTTGGGCCCAAAAATTTATAGAGACAATAAGTACTTAAAAACCCCATCTTTTCCTTCTAGAAGCGGATGGAATTGGCCCAAATCAAAAACCCAAAACTTTGAAAAAAGATAAAGGAAAACCAATGTTGGTATTAACTTTGAAAACCTACGGGGAAAGAAAAAAAAACCCGGGAAAAAATTGGAAATAAAAAATTATTTAAGGACCTTCAAACCTACTTTTAAAAAACCTACTTTATTAGGTCTTTAAAAGTTAGTTTTAAATTTTAGACTTGTCTTATATGTCTCATAAAATAATACTCGGGGTTATTCTGAAGCGGTTTTGTTAAAAGGAATACTTTTTTTTGGTGCAAAAAAACCAAAAAAAGAAAGAACTTGACACACTGATTTAATTAAAATAAATTGACCCGCCCCCCAGAGGTCAGGGCCCATTGTTTTTCCCCTCTCAAATTATAAATTCAGAAAGGGTCTAGGTACCCACCCCCCTTAATGGCATGCTTTATATAAAGGGTGAACGATTCACTGTTATTTACTACCGGGACTGCCCCATTTGTCCCCAAAATTCACTTTTTGGACAGCTAGTTAGTGAAAGAACGAGTTATGTGAAAAAAATTTTATGAGGGTTGTGACTAGATGGTAAAGTGCCCAATTGCCCCATTGGTCTTTTTTGCCCCCTTGTTTCATTCTAGTTAGTGTAAGCAAAGGTCCTTGTGAAAAAATTCAGGGACGCTGCTAAACCCAGGGGCCCCAGTGTATTACCCATTTGGCTTTTTGGCAAAACTTTACTTTTTTAAATGCAAATTTAGTATAGAACAAAGTCCTGTGAAAAAATTTCCGGGATTTTGCTCACAGTGGTCGGTTTGGTTTTTTTGCTCAGTGGCCCATTTTTCCCTCATTTCCTGTTTGACTGTAATTTTGGGGGTTAAAACTTTGTTGGGTTTTTGGGGGTTTTGTGTTTTGTGTGGGGGTGTGTGTGTGTGGGTGCTTGTTGTGTGTGTGTGTGTGTGTGTGTGTGGGTGTGGGTGTGTGTGTGTGTGTGGGTTGTGTGGGGAACACACACAGAGGAGGGAGAGAAGAGGAGGGGAGGAGATAAGAAAAGTGGGGAGAGGAGAGAGGGGAGGGGAGAGAGAGAGAGATTTTCCATGCTCGACTTTTTATTATTGTAATAAAATTGCAAAGACCCTTTTAAAAAGTACATTTGTGAAAGTTTGCCGAATGGTGGGGAAAAAATTTTTTGGAAAAAAAACATTTCAAACTGAAGGAAATGTGCATTTTAACAGACATTTCCCTTTTTACTCCCGGGAGGGAAAATATGCACCCCTATCTTTACCCCGACAACGCGCCCCTTTGGAAATAGGGCGGTATTTTAGCCCAAATTACCAAACCCCGCGCTTTGGGGCCCGCACCCTTGTGTGGATTATGAAACGAGCAAAAGTTGCATGATGAAATTTGGGGTGCGGGGTATATGTGCGTGCGTGCGATGTATGTCCCCTAATTTAAAAACTAACAAGCAATTGTTTTATTCAAGGGAAAAGGGAAAAAAGCGCGAACTTTGTAAGAGCATAGAATTAAAAAAAATTTTTGGGGGTTTTAAAATAGAAACGCAAATTACGAAAAAAACAAAAGGGAAAAAATTTGGAAAAAACACAATCTTGTTTACGTTTTTTTGGGGTTAGTATGACAAAAAAGCAGTTGAAGAAAAAAAGGGGCCCATAACACTTCGTTTACTTTAAACAGATGCAGAGAAACCCCTGGGGGGTTTTTCAATATGGGGTTAATGCAAGTAAATTTTTTTTTTTAATTTTTTTTTTTTGGGGAAATTTAAAATTTTAATTGACCATTTCCCCACTTTTCACGGGTTTTGGGTTCAGGTGATAAGGGGATAAAACTATTAAATACACAGAAACAAAAAAAGATAAAGCTCAGATTTTTTTTTCGAAAAATTGTAAAATTTTAAACCCACTCATTTTCTAAAACTACTTTCCTAAACCAGTTCTAAAACCCCCATGTATTCCCCTTTGCCCGAATTTTGGGTTTGGGGCAGGAAAATTCACACGTTCCCTTCCAGTGCCAGACGGTCTTTTGAAACCGGAATATCGGGGCCCTCACAAAGGTCCCCCTGGTCCCAGGGAAAAATTCCCTTTCCCGTGGCCAGGACCCTGTTTAAATTTTTTTATGGCGCGCTTCCCCTGGGAAGGTTTTTGGGAGAGAAATGGGAATTTTTTTTTTTTGTTGTGTCGTAACGGGGGAACGGATGTCCGGGATGTACACAGGGGTTTTTGCCGTCCCGGGGCACGGGCTCGCCCGTAAAAGGGGGTCGAAAAGGGGTTCCCGGTCCTATCGCCCCGCGCGTCTTTGAAAAGGAGGGGTTTCGAACTCTTTATTACAGTCTCTGAAGTCTTAAATTATACTTTTTTAAAAATTGTTTCGGGACAGAGTTTTTTCCCCCGAATTTTTTGGGTTCATACCCTTTTCTTCTTTGTTACAATGATGGTCAAAATGTTGTTTTTGGCTTTCCCCATCATTGTGTTTGCTTTTAACCGGGGTGGTTGTGACTGTGCCCCAAAAAAGGGGTTTAAAGGGTTTGGGCAAAAAGGGAAGGGGGGGCGCCAGTTTAAACACAGAATTCAAACCCCCGCTACTTAAGGGTAATGCAGCGAACATCCCCAAATTTCCCCCCCAGTTGAAGAAAACCGGCCCAAAAAGTATGTAAAATTTAATATCTCCAAAACGGACTGAGGGGTTAAAAATTTTTGCACTTTTTCCCTTTTAAAAAGAATTTCATTTTACGAGCTTTTGGGCCCAAAGGGGTAAATCGGATATTTCTTTCTGAGGGGGAAATTTAAGAGCTATTCAATAAAACATTTCATGCTTTTCCTTTGGAAAGGGACCCGGGGAAATTATACTATGAAAAAAACCCTTTACAGGGAAGAAGCAAAATTCAAAAAAACGCCCCAACCCCCATGGGATTTTTCAGCACACTGCCCCAACTTTTTTAAAAAACAAACCCCCCAAAAGGGAAAAAAAATTCTTGCAGCATAAATTTATTACAAAGGCCCCCAAATCGATTAGTAGATCTAAACACGATCCCCCGGGCAAACGCTATTGTGAAAATCCTTTTACCGACTTTTTTTAGTCGATACCTTTGGTTGGAACTTAAAAAGAAAAAAGGGCCCGAATCAGTTGCTGATTTAGTTTTTAAATTTAAATTTGAAGGGGGGGTTATCCAAAACCCTTCAGTGTGACAATGGCGGGGGAGTTCAAGGGTTTTTTCCCAAAACCCAATTTTAACAAAAAAGGAATCAAAAATTTTTAAGAAGCTCTGTGGCCCATCCGCAAAGTAAAGGGGGTTTAAAGGGGAAACCGTTCGACCAGTTTTTGGGGAAAAAAAAGACCCCATTTCCAGTTATTGCCCTTTTTTTTTTTTGGTTTCCCCCTAAAACCCAAATTTTGACGATGACATAGTTCAGTTTCAAAAATGAATATAAAACGCATTTCATCCCTTAATAAAGATGACCCCCAAGAGAGTTATTTTGGGCCAGAAAAAAGATCCGGTGTTGGAAAATTTCAAAGTCATCGGCAGAAAAAAGAATCGAATTGCACGCAAAAAAAAATACCCTGCGAAAGTACTTTGTTGGAGAATATTTTTTTAAAAAAAAACCCAAAAAAAAGGATAGCGTTTAAAAAAGTGGAAAGTCTTTTTAAGGCCCCTTTTCTGTAAGGAAAAACAAAATTTTTTAAAAAAAAGGGTTGATCTTTTATTTAGGCCCAAAAGTAAAGGGAAAAGGGAAATGTTGGTGATTGTGGGGGAAAACATTACTCAACAACGCTGTTGCAGAAAAACCCAAAAAAACCCGCCATAAATATCTTTGAAAAAATTTTCCAAAATAAACCCAAAAAAGATCGTCCGACATTGGATTATCCGGGTTTAAAAGTAAATTGCGAACACTTTTTGGAGTTCAAATTTTTTGAAACCCCAAAAAGGGATGGAAATTCCCAGTTTACCCCAAATCGCGAAAAAATACAAATTTTTATTTAATAAGCAGTTTTTAAAAGCGATAAATGGGAGAAAGGCAATTTTTAAAAGTTTCTAAGAAAAAAACCCCTGTTGTTAAGGGCCCCTTGGGTTTAATAGATTTAAGGCAACGTGTCATGAAAAATCTTGGGAGAGTTTTTGGTTTAAAATTGGGGGGAAAGGGACAAGGGGGGGCGTTTGAGACAACATTTAATTGTTTGCCCCTTTTTATTTTCAAAGAAGCTGTGACTGTACTTTTTTGGATTTTTTAGATGTGTTGTGATTCCTTTACCAACGCACATTTTCGTCCCAAAGTTGTGCCAACATGTTGATAGGACCTTAAGCAAAATTGCACTTTTTTGGGTTTTTGTTTCCCAGCCCAAAAAGCCTTTTTTCATTTTCCCCCAAATGAAAAACCTTCATTTTTGTGACAGTTTTTGCATGACCCCAGGGGGTGAAGTTTTGCTGTGAAAAATAAAAGTAGTTACTTTCAGTCTAAAAATGTAGGGCCTTTATGTGAAATTTGTGGTACGTTGGACGGGCTTGACGGTTTAGAAAAAATTTTTTTAAAATTTTTCGGGGGAAACCCCTCACCCCTTTGGATGGGTTGTTTGGTTGTTTTTGTTCTTTTGTGGGTCGGGGGGAAATTACTTGATTGTGGGGGGACCATTACATACCAAAGCAAAAAAGGCCATGATTCAGTGTTTTGGGATGTTGTTTTTGGGATTTTTGTTTTTGAAAACACTTTATTGTGATGGGACAAAAAGAAAAATTTTCCCTTGGGGTGAAACAGGGGAAAATGTTTAGTGGTCTAATCCTTTGGGCCAAATTATACCCGAGGGGTTTAAAACAGCTTTTTGATTGGGTTTGGGCTTTTGGGAAGATTTTAAGAAGCCCTTTCTTTTGTAAAATTCCCGGGGAAAAATGCAGGAATGTGAATTTTGGGGAAAAGGGGAAGTTCTTTTTGCTCAAGGGCCCTTCCGCGGACCAGAGGGGTTTTTCCCCACGATTATTGGTGGGGTTTTAGATTTTTGTTTACGTTTTTCAGGGCAAAAAAATGTAAAACGAAAGGAATAAAAACCAGATGAAAAAAATAAAAAGTCGTACAGCCCTTTTTCCCCTGAACGATTTTCTAGATGTTGGGCTTGCACAGGGGACACATTTTAAAAAAAGGAAAAATGATGTTTTGAATGCGTACCGAAAAAAATTTGCATTTTAAAAACGCCCCTCAAACTTTTTAAATCGTTTTGGGGCCTTGTCTCTCAAGTAATAGAAACGATTTTTTAACCGAAAAATTTCACATTTTGTTTTAAAATCAAGGGCTTGTATTTCTTTGTAAACCTTTTTTGGTCCCCCCAAATGGGCCCGAAAAAGCTTTTTTTCGAAATAAAGCAATGGTAAATACGGGAAAGTAAATTTTTTAAATGACCTTTTTTCCCCTCGGGAAAACTTGTTAAAGGTTATGTGTTCCCTTTTGCAGCAAGTCCCTCCCTTACCAATTGGGGCCCTTTTTTTTTAAAAAATTTTTGGCCCACAGGGTTTAAAAACGTCATTTTTTGTTTTTTTATATAAAGTTTTTTTTGAAAACGGGGCAGGAGATGCCTTTCATGCCGGGAAAAGGGGCCCCCTGTATTTGTTAAATATTTTTCTTTCCCAAAAAGTGGGGGTTTGGGGGGGTTTTAGTTTGGGCCCGGGAAAAAACCCGTCGAAAAACCCCGGGGGAAAACATCTTTTATGGGGATTTTTTTTCCCTCTTTTTGCGCGCGCAAAGGGGCTTTAAAACTTTCCTGTTATCATACATGGTTTATTCTCTTCTCTCTCTCTCTCTCTCTCTCTCTCTTCTCCTCTCCCCTCTCTCTTCTCCCCTCTCTCTCCCTTCACTTTTCAAAAAAAAAACATTAAGAGAAGTTTAAACCCCTTTTTGGGGGGAAATTCAAAGGAAAAGCCCAAGAGATGCGCCGAAAAACCTTTAAAACTTTTCATCCCCCAATCCCCATCCCTTGTAAATGTCTGTCTGGCCTGAACGGGCGTGGTTGTTGGCTTTTTTTTCACGTTTGTCGAATGTTTTGGGGGAAAATCCCTCTCTGTTGAAGTGGGGGTTTCGGGAGTTTGCAAATCGAGAACGAAATTGCAAAATCCATTTTAAAATGAGGGTGCCCAAAACCGGCCCCTTTTTCCTTACCCAAACCCCTTTTCCCCTCTTGGATGGTCTCCCAAATCCTCTTTTTTTTTTCCCTCTTTTCCCCCTTTGGGCCCCAAAATTTGGGGAAAGTCTGACAAACAGTCCCCCCAAAAATTTCGTCTTTCCTTCTTTCTAACTTTTTTTTTCTGCCCTGTCACTTTCTCGTTGTCAGTCGCTTCAAAGTCAGGGGTCATTGCAGAAAGGGGGGGTTTTCTGGTCAGATGTGGTCCCAAACCTTTTTTTAAACCGGTGGAAGAGGGCCCCAAAGGACATAATGTCGGTTCCCCCACTCGTTTTCTGAATCTACAGAGGGGACCCTTTTGGCCGATGACCGGGTAGGCAAAGGGCTCTGCGGGTTTAACCACTTTTTCCCTAAAACTCCGGGGCCCAGGGGTACCCAGTTTAAGGCAACGATTTACACTTTGTTCCCCGGAAATCTCTTTTTGGGCTTTTCCCTTGTGTTTCAGGTTCCCAAAAAATCCTGAACCTTCAATTTTCTATAAGTGGTTTTTTTGGGGGTATCTTTTAAAAATAAAATTTCGCCTTCCAGTTTTAAAACCCGCGTAAATTTTTCCCCGTCTCTGTTCCTCATTTTCTCCGGGAAACAAGGGGAGGGGTTAAGACAGCTAAAGCCTGGAAAAGAGTGCTCGATGCCGCCCCGTCCCCAAGAGAGGGATATTAAAAACCCAAACCCCTTTTTTGCAAAATTTTTTCGGGTGTCGCCCTGTCCTTGATACGAAAGGGGTTTTTTTGTCTACAAACGAAGCCAACTGGGCCCCAAAAAAGTGCCAAACCTCAATTAGAAAATTGCTGTTTTGCACCCCTCGCGATGGGTAAAAGCCCCCAAAAGTCCCCAAATTTTTGGCACCCCCTTTATTTTCTCTCCCCAAAAATGCCCGAGCGCTTAAAAAGATCGTCGGGTTCATTTTCAAAAGAGAGGGGTTTAAGTCCCTCTTAAAAAAAGAACACGGGGTTCAACGTGAGAGCCCCCATTTTGAAAATACAAGATTCTATTTTGGGAAAAGTAAATAAAAATACCAAAAATATAGCAAAAATAAAGCCCAACCCAAGACCCACGAAATTAAAAAAACCTTTATCCCCTTAAAAACTATCACACGGGAAAAAACACCCAAATTAGAAGCAGGCAGAAAAAACCCTGAACTTTTGAAAAACCGAAAAAAAAAAGCGGCGGTCGACTTCGAAGCCTCGCTCTCGAATCACTCTTTTTTAGCCTTCAAACAGTCAAAGGGGGGCCAAAAAGGGCCCCAAAACTTGTCAATGTCACTGCCCACTGGTAAACCCCAATGGAAATTTTTAAAAATGAATCGTACACTAAAAAAACGGGTCAATTGTATAAATACCCAAAAATGATATGAAATTGGGTCAGGGCCCATTGGTCAGTGAGCGGGACCACTGGTAAAGAAACTTTCCAATTAGGTTTCACATGAAGTCGTTTTACAAAATTGGGCACCCAAAATTTAAAAAATGGGCCCCAAAATGCCCAATCGGTCAAGGCCGGGGACACGGGTTAGAAAACGTAAATAAATTGTTGAAAATGAATCGTTCTTCACAAAATGGCATTTCAAACAGAAAAAAATTTAGGAAAAAATTTCCCAGGGGTCAAGGACCCCCGGAACTTTGGTCAAAAAATTTAAAAAAAATTGTTCCCTAAAACTCGTTTCCCCAATCACTACCCGGGTAAAACAGTAAATTTTGGGGCCCAAAAATTTGGCCCCTGGGTTCAATGATTTTGGGGAAAACGGTCAAAAACGCCCATTAATTTTTTCCAAAAACTCGTTTTCACTAATAGGCCAAAGGGGACCTTCGTTCAGTGCCCGGGGTAGTAATAAAAATAAAAAAAGGGGGACAAAAATTTCACACAGGGTCTTTTCACAAAAAGGTCGCAACGCGAAGCTACAAAACTTAAAACGTTACTATTACTATATCTTCTAAAAATCAAAATTTAATTTTCAAAAGGGTTAGTGGTTTTAATTCTTCTTATGAAAATTATAGTAGTGTTTTCAGAAGATAGTAGTACTAGTAACGTTTCAGAAGATAGTCGCCTGACGCGCGTGTGTGTATATATCTGTGTGTGTGTGTGTGTGTGTGTGTGTGTGTGTGTGTGTGTGCGTGGGGTGCACGGCCACGCGTGTGACTATACAAGCGCACGTGCTTGTATGCGTGTCCGCGCATGGACGGGCTTCAAACATCTGCGTCTGTCGATTATGCACGGTTTAGTTCTAATCCGGCCGCGTTTTCCCCTTCAGCGGCTGAGCATGATGTTTTATTGTCGTGTTTACCTCCCATGTTTACTGCTGTTTGTTTAGCTGTTTGCTTGGTCGGCTGTGTGTGATGTTTATCCTCGCGTAGGCTTTGACCTGGCTTGAAAGGAACGCCTTTCGCTTCTGCTGTTGTTTCTGCTTCGTGTTGTGTCTGGCAGCGAGCTTTGTCTGG
>JAFLJL010014937.1:20000-27162 GCA_018398815.1 Conus ventricosus | reverse complement strand
ATCTGGTGCTAATGCTTCAACTCGGTTCTCTTCACTTCTCTCATCTCTCTGCCTTTCTCTCGTGCAGAGCCTACACCCAGAACCTCTTCCTCTCTGTCTGTTTTTCGTTCTCCCCCTCCTCTCTCTCCTCACTTTTTTTTTATTCTCATCCTATGTGTCAAAGGGTGAGTACCATTGGTCAGTAGTTTTCCCGCCTTATACTGAGGTCACCTCCCCTCTATTCCATTGGACGTTCAAATCGTCAAAGTCACATCTACTGGCCTTGCTCTCTGTGGTGGTCAATGGGTCATTTAATTAATTAGCTTGATTTTACCCCCACCACACAATACCTTCCCCCCTCCTACTTCAACAGGCGACGTCTGGCTTAACTATGGGCGCTGGTCGCAAATTGGCTGTCTTAGTCTGACCCAGGCGCCGAGACCCGTCTGGCCAGACCTATTGAGACGTTGATCAGCCTCTCAGTCTGTCTGCCGTCTCCACAAGAACTAAAAATAGCCTTTATTGGCTGAGGCGACGCATGAAGTCGTCTACCTGGCGCCAGGATGTTTGAGTTCGGGCTTAAGTCCGACTAAGCTGGCTGGCAACTGACCACGAATTCGGGTTTTCTATTTTTTTTCCGTGACAATTTCCCCCTTGCAAAAGACTATGCTCAGCATTGTCTCAAAACAACGGTGCCAAAAAAAAAACAACCGAATTTGCTGACAACACAGCTACACGTGCAAGGTTTTGCAAAATTATTTACACAACGGTTTTACAAATCATCAGCATGTATCGCTAGTAAATATCACCCCATTGGGTTATCATTGACGTGCGCTTTTACCTTTTTCTTTTCCAACTCATTTTCTGATAACCTCTGTGCGCACCTATGCAATCCCCTACCTGCGGATTTGCCACATCTTCGCTTCACAACTATTATGAAAAGCACAATCTAATATGACCACGATTCATGACACCTCACTGAGGAATCTCCATCCTCACTTATCGCAAACAGTGCATTACTACACAAGCGACTGTATGCTCCAAACATAACTACATTTACATGAACAAGTCTCACAATGAAAATATGAACCATAGCCAAATGGGAATGAACCCATATCCACTCAATCTCGCTGTAATCAACACATATTTTTTACAAAGTAGCTATGCACCCCGGAATATGACTGACTTCCTCTGAGTTGCAGCTTGCTAGACTACACGGCTTAAATAGTCAGCTCCTACATTCTGTCGACCTGGAATGTACTGAACTCGATACCTGTAGGGTGCAGTGCCATTGCCCAGTGCAGCACCCTGCTGTTTTTTCAGCTGCGCCTCCTGCAGGAATTTGAGTGGTTGATGATCAGTCTCTATCACGAACTCTTTCCCATACAAGTATTTGTGGAATTTCTGCACGGCCCACACGACAGCCAAACACTCCTTCTCTACCGTTGCGTACCCTTCTTCACACTTCGTCAGCTTCCTGCTAGCATACTTCACAGGAAACTCGACCCCTTCGTGCTCCTGCAACAATACTGCACCTACTGCACCACCTGATGCATCTGTCCGCAACAAAATGGTTTGGACATATCCGGTAGCTTCAAGATGGGACGGGAACCTAGTCTTTCTAGCACTGTCTGCAGTGCTTGCTCTGCAGCGTCTGACCACTCGACCACTGCCGGTTTCCCTGCCTTGACCAAATCACTGAGAGGACTCGTGATTGCTGCGAAATTTGGTACAAATTCCCTGTAGAAACCAATAAAACCTAGCAGACTCCTGACTTCTGTTTTGGTCTTTGGTCTCTCTGAATTCATCATCTTCTCCACCTTTCCCTTTTTCTGGCTGCTTTGTGTCGCCTCCAACAACAAAACCTAGGAACTCCAGGCTTGGAAAACCAATCTGGCACTTTGTTGGTCTGGCTGTGAGATTGGCTCGTCTCAACCTCTCTAAAACTGCTCCTAGCTGCCTCATATGCTCCTCCCATGTCTCAGATGCTATCAGAATGTCATCCATGAAATTAAACTACACCTTCCAAACCCCGTCAATAACTTCCTCATCATCCGAGAGAAAACTGCAGGTGCGTTGACCATACAAAAGGAAGTACTCGCCACTGGTATAGCCCCATAGGAGGGGAAAATGCTGTGACTTCCTTTGAGTCCTCACTCAAGGCTATTTGCCAATAACCCTTGCTCAGATCTATCCTGGTGAAATACCTGCTCTTGCTTGTGGCGATCTGAGCGAACAGGTCTTCACGTTCGGTATGACTTCTGCATCGACCTTGGTGACACTGTTCAGACGTCTATAGTCAACACAGAATCGATGCTCACCTGACTTTTTCCTCACTAAGACGACGGGTGCACTATACGATGATTTGGACGGTTCAATCACCCCAAGGTCCAACATCTTTTCCCCCCTCCTCCTCGATCACTCGTTTCGTGGCATACGGGATCGGGTAGGGTTTCACATGTACAGGTTTTTGCGATGTTACCTCCACCGTACAGGTCTCTAGAGTTGTCCTGCCTGGTTTATCAGTCAGGGACGCCCTATACTGTTTTAGAAGCCCCCTAACTTCCTCCTGTCTCCTACTGTCTAGCCCTTCATACAGTGACACATCCCTGTATGACTCTTCTCCTGGAAACTCAGGCAACAAAATCTCCCCTTCTTCTGCTGGGTCTCCTTCACCTCCATCAATGATTGCTGCTGCGCCTATGTGCTGAGTCTCACGCTGAATATTATTTGCGGAGCAAGTTCCCATGGAAAATTTTTGGGTTTTCCCATTCACCATCAATTCGGTAGTCCTGATCTACCTTCTCAGTGATGGTGAATGGTCCCTTCCAATGCAATCAGCAGCTTGTTGTGATCCGTGGGAAGCAGTAACAGGACTTGATCTCCACCCTTGAGGAATTACTTCCTCACCTTCCTGTCATATTGCTTCTTCTGCACGACCCTAGCCTCTTGCAAACTTTCCCTTGCAACCTTACATGTCTCCTCTAGCCTATTGCGTAGGTCCACCACATACTGATAAGTGGTTTTGACTTCTTCTGACTCCTGTTCTCCGGACCACAGCTCTTTGAGAATACAGACTGGTCCCCGAACTGTCCGCCATACAGCAGCTCAAATGGTGAAAAGCCTGTGCTCTCCTGAGGGGCTTCCCTGTAGGCGAACAGTGCCACTGGAATGTAACGGTCCCAATCTGCTGGCCTTTCCTCACAGAGCTTCTTTAAGATGCCCTTCAGCACACCATTGAATCTTTCCACCAAGCCATTGCATTGTGGGTGGTATGGGGTAGTGAGAATCTGTGTGATCCCTAGCAGCCTGTTGACCTCCCTCATCACGCCTGAGGTGAACTGTGACCCTCTGTCACTGAAAATTTGTGACGGCACACCCACGCGAGAAAAGATGTCCCACTAGCCCTTCAGCGACCTGTTGCGTATCTACGCCTTTCAATGCGACTGCTTCTGGATATCTGGTCGCGTAGTCCACGAGCGTCAACACATACCTGTGCCCACCTTTGGAACAGGGCGAGATTGGGCCAATCAGATCAACAGCCACTCTCCTGAATGGTGTGTCAATTAAAGGGGGCTGTTTAAGAGGCGCCTTCCTCTTCACCCTCTTGTGGCTGACCTTTGACACACATCACATGACATGCAGAACCACTTTATGTGCCATTGCCCCTGGCCAATGAAAATCATCAAAGATTCGGTCAGCTGTTTTGCTGGTGCCGAGATGACCCGCCATGAGCGACTCGTGACCCACTGACATGACAGTGTCACGATAAACGTGCTGGTACCTCTAACTGAGTTGTCACCTTACCTGTCTTCCCCTTGGTGAACACTCGGTACAGCAACCCGCCTTTCACCAGAAATTCTGTCTCACCTCCTCTAACCACCTGTTTCTCTCCACCTCTTGCCAACTCCCAAGACTTCACGAGCGAAGGATCTTGTTCCTGCGCTGCCCTAAACTCATCAGGCGACACATCTATGCCTGACTTCCTTGCTGGAACGACTAAACGGTTTATCAACCTTTTCCTCCTTCTTGCTCCATGTTTGAACTGCTGCCCCTGTAGCAGTCAACAACTCAGGATCCCTGGATCCCTTGCACCTGGAATATTTCCAATGATCAAATCATTAAAGGGGTTTCTCCATCACCAGCGCAGACAACTCGCCTGAGAAGTAAGGGGTACGTACTTCTATCTTAGCAACTGGGAACTCCCCCACAGTGCCATCGATTAGAGTACAGGTCTGGATTTGCCCTGTCAAATCCCCTTCCCCGACCAGCGTTGTTCTTACTACACCACATGAACAACCAGTGTCCCGTAACACTTTCACCCTCTGCTGGCCAATCCACCCTTCTTCCACTGGTAATGAACCACTCAGCCTAGTGCCCTCCATTCCCTGACACTGACTGCTGTCCAGTGCTAGCCATAGGCCGCACTCCACCCTCTTCAGATTGGATCCCTTTTGGTTCCACTGCAGGTCGTTTCCCTGGCGACCCTTATCAACCTCTTGCAAGGCTGCTGCCTTCTGGAACCTCATGCGACAATCTCTCGCCACATGTCCCTTCTTGTGACAAATGAAACACCTATTGTCCCTTTGTCCTCCTTTCTGCCCCACCACTGGGTTTGCAGACTTTGCAGAAAAGTCCTCTAGTCTCCTTGCACTCTTCTCACCTGTGCCTGGAACCTGTTTCTCCTGCACCTTAGTGTCCAAACGTGCCTCCTATACATCTCTGCTAACTCAGCAACTCCCCTGCTGTCTCTGGCTGTCTCTCTTTCAAATGTATAGTTAACTCTGGACTGCAACCTGAACAAAATCTGTTCTTTCATAACCAGCTCTTTCAATTCAGCGAAAATCCTTTCCCGTACCACTCAACTCTAACCATTTCTCAAAATAGTGATCTAAACGTGCACCAAACTGAGTGTACGTTTCACCTGCTTGTAATCTAGCTGATCGAAATTTCTTTCTGAACCCCTCCTCTGTGAGGTCAAATCCCTTCATCAAAGACTCCTTCACAGCACCAAAATCAGATTGTTGGTCTGCTGGTAACGCAGTGAAAATCTGTAATGCCTTACCCGTCAATAGCGCTGACAAAATGACTGCCCACTCTTCTGAAGGCCAACCCTGACTAGTAGCAAACGTTTCAAAACGACTGATGTACGCATCAATCGAATCTGTTCCTTCAGAGAATTTTGGTAACTTTGGTCGGCGGGGCATAACTGCGCACAGGGTCACTGGAAACTGAACTACCATCATCGGGGGTCTCCCTTTGTATTTTCACTCTCTCTAACTCTAATTGAATCCTTAATCTTTCTGTTTCCTGCGCTTCCCTTAATCTTTCTGTTTTCCTGCGTTTCCCTTAGTCTTTCTGTTTCCTGCGTTTCGCTAGCTTTAACCCTTTCCTGCTCTGCTAATGCTATTTCTACTGTGACATGGCGTCTCTCCGCTCGCTCATCTCTTTCCATCTTTTGTTGGGTTTCAACGAATGCTCGCAACTCTTCTCCTGAGTAGCCTAGATCACGAGCAACGCTCACAAGTTGTTCAATAGGGGTGTTCTTTTCGTCCGCCATTATATCTCTTTTTTTTTGAACAAGATTCTACTACTACGACAGCCAACTGGTGGTTACCGACACGAGTGACGTAATAGCACAATCCTATGAATGATAATACTAGCTTGGGACAACGTATTAGTTTTTATAAGACGCCTAGCGCCTGACCCAACTATGAGAGCGAATTATAGGCAATCGGTGCGAAATAAGTACTCTGGGGCTGAATGCCAAGCCTAGTGTTAACTATCTTGGAAGCAATGCCAAGCCTAGTATTTAACTATCTTGGAAACATACAGTAAGACACTACCTTGTCTTAGGATTACAATACTTGAATCCCACCCAGCTTCCTCTCTGAGAAGTTGAACAATTATAATAAATGGGCCAGAATATCCTGGCAGGCTCGCCAATAAATTGTCAACCTCGGGGTATGTCAGTGGAGGAAGGACTAGCGCACAGCCCAAACACACTCACAGCTTGCTTACGATCTCATTCATAAAATCATGCATTCGTCACATCAAACCACTAGTAAAGTCTTATAACTTTACTACACATAATCATGGAAGAAAAAAAATCAATGCATATGGAGTCAAACAAAATAAACATTCTCTCGTTCCTTGAACTTCACAAAACCATTTATCTAAATCATCATTAACTAACCCGGGTTTTAAATAGATTTATACTTTACCTGGCCAGGTGATCTTAAACTATTCACGAATCACTGTCTTTCCTTTTCTTCTTTTTTTTTTTCTTTTCTTTCACTGTCACTTTCACAAACACCAGTCACGACACAACTGCTGCACTGGTCAGGTTGGACTGCTGGCATGGTCAGGTTGGACTGCTGCACTGGTCAGGTTAGACTGCTGGCGTTGGTCAGGTTGGACTGCTGATGAAAGTGGCGCTGCCAGGTATGATGTCGAACCCCGTTCGGATTGAACAGTGACTATCAGACATCGATCTGTTCTCCTTTCTTTCTTCCTGCATTAACGCATTGCACTCTCTCTCTCTCTCTTCTAGTCTGCTCTATCAAATGGACATGGTTGCTTTTCTTTTCTTTTTCTTTTTTCTTTTTTTTCTCTTCATCAGTTAGCAACTCTCTCTCTCAAAATCTCTCCTTAGTCCTTCCTCTGCAGACTCTATCTGGTTTCTAATGCTTCAACTCGGTTCTCTTCACTTCTCTCATCTCTCGCCTTTCTCTCGTGCAGAGCCTACACCCAGAACCATTCATCTCTGTCTGTTGTTCGTTCTCCCCCTCCTCTCTCTCCTCACTTTTTTTTTATTCTCATCCTATGTGTCAAAGGGGTGAGTACCATTGGTCAGTATTTTTCCCGCCTTATACTGAGGTCACCTCCCCTCTCATTCCATTGGACGTTCAAATCGTCAAAGTCACATCTACTGGCCTTGCCCCTCTGTGGTGGTCAATGGTCATTTAATTAATTAGCTTGATTTTACCCCCACCACACAATACCTTCCCCCCTCCTACTTCAACCGGCGACGTCTGGCTTAACTATGGGCGCTGGTCGCAAATTGGCTGTCTTAGCCTGACCCAGGCGCCGAGACCCGTCTGGCCAGACCTATTGAGACGTTGATCAGCCTCTCAGTCTGTCTGCCGTCTCCCCAAGAACTAAAAATAGCCTTTAATTGGCT
>JAFLJL010014937.1:0-15000 GCA_018398815.1 Conus ventricosus | reverse complement strand
AACGCTGTTCCATCAAGATTTATTGATTATTCACAAAAAACCATCAAATTTTAAATTTTTACCAGATATGGATTATGCACAAACAGTTCCTCTTCCAAATCGATACCATCGAATGGTGGACTGAAGAAGAGAAAACTTTTTTAGAACCAATTATGACTATCACAAAAAACATGATAGAAACAATTGAAAAAGCGAAAACGGAAGGTCCACAGAAACTCCCAAAAACCCCAAAACAAACAGTTCAACATTGTTCAAAGAAAAACGGGCAAAAACAAAGCTAGAAAAGAGTACACTCCGGAGGAGCTACATAATTTATCTTGCAGAAATGTGGCTGATGTTTTTTACTACCATTTCGAGAGAAGCATTCTCTAAAAGCCTTTTTTCATCTACGGGTAAGTGAAATCGAAGTTGTTGACAGGCTGCAAAAGGGAGTGAGAAATTTGAGAGACAGGATGCCCAAACAATATGATCTATATTCAGTTTGGGAATTTTTTAAACCTGTGTAAGGCGTGGCATGATTCTGAAAAAAAGCTGGAAGAATGAAGGTAACATGGGCAAAATGGCTTAAACAAAAAGGAGAATTCTGCCGATCATGCCGTAAATTACGTGGTTGTTGCAAAGGTGTTTTGGGTACCCACAGTTTACTCTGTTGGGCTTCCCATTACCTTCATTGCTAGCAAAATAAAAGAAATTGAAAAATGCTGCAGGTTCCAGAATTTAGGGCCCATTGGTCCAAAGAGAATACCCTACCGCTCACAACTGAGCTTCAACAATCTCAGTGAACTTCCTGTTATGTAGTTCTAAAAATAGTAAAAACGGTTTGTAAAACCGCTAGATCGAGCTGCTCTGTGCCTCTCTGAAATAGGTTGCGCCACTGCTCCTGCTAAGCTACAGCAATGACAGGGACTGGCTGAAAATAGTAACTGACATGGTTCTAAAAATAGTAAAAAACGGTTTTGCAAAACCGCCGGCGGGTAGGTAAGGAAATCAAAAATCAAACCTTATGGACGAGGTGGGATAGTGTGTGGCAACACTATACTTAGAAAAAGCCTCAAGTGTCTTATGAGGGGTTTTTGATAGCGATTACACCCGCTATAAGCTGAGCCAATGTATATAGTGCAAATAATAGTTGCGTTTTTTATCTCCCTGCTTCACTTCGTTACCCTGCTTTAACGCTTTGCCCTGCTACAAGGCCGCCTATTCAGGTGGCCACAAAGCGGCCCCTTCGTAATTGACTTGTTTATTGTATCAAGCTTTTGACAAGTGCTCTCTGTGGTGCTTTGAACTTACAACAATGAGGATAAAAATGCACAAAGTCACTTCCCCCACCCCCTTTCAAAAAACACTTCCCTAACGCAAGCACGACCTGTTTCCACTGCATTCAGAACAGTGCTGTATACACTCGCCCTGTCATAACGGGTTTTCCCCTATTTTGTGTTTAGGGGTACTTTTCTAATCAAATGTTTGTTTGTTCAGATCAGAATGTTTGTTTTTAAAATTGAGTTTAATTTTTGGATATGTTCTGATTAAATGTAGTCATCCTCAAGTTGCCCAAAGTTACCTCTCAAGTCATTCACAAGTTCTTAATAAGTTCTTGATCAAGTTCTTACCCAATTTAAAACCAAAGATCATAACTAAGTCATCCTCTAAGTACAGACAATTTTCTTATTCAAGTTCTTAAAATTTATAAAAAAAATACAATCTATGTTTTTATCTTAAATAGCAGATGTCTAATATAGTACACACACGCCTAAAAAAAACGCGTCATGTTGAGGATGTTTTGCTCAGCGTTCCCCGCATAGATTTTAAATGAAGTTCTTGGCAACCGAAGCAACCGCATTGATTACAATTCTGGTTATGGAAATGTCTTTTATAGACTCCTGTCTTTTTTATTGACACCATCATTTTATAATACGCCATGATCTATTTTTATTTAAAAAATTTAAATTAAGTTCTTAAAATATTATTACATTTCAAATGGATCAAAATAATGTTTTGTTTTTGGCGGTTTTGGCGTGTGGTGTCTTTTTCTGCATTTAGTGGCTCAGATTTTTTTGATTGCTTTTGTTTCTGTTGCCATCGGTTATATATTTTATAGCCGCAATAACTGCCCCCAACAGCAGCAATGGCGCCAAAAATGGCAACAGTTTTAAGTTCAATATTCCATGAAGACTTTGGTGCTGTAGGTTTGTATCGCATGGGTTTTATAGCCGCATTGAACCAACTTGTTTTGGGGGTGGCGGCGTTATGTTTTCATGATGAGTCATATTCTGTACATTAATTTTTTTTGTCTGTTCCATCTGCTAATTTTTTTCCTGCTTTAACACCCCCCAGGATGAGGTTTTCTTTTCACTGGTCCCCCCTGGTTCGTGTTTTCTGCTGATTTTCTGGCTTGGTTATTTTCTCCACCTGATTCTGATTTGATGATTTTCCGACTCGTTCATTTTGAAGGGAAATAAAACTATATGATTAAAGAAAATTAATCCCATGATTAATGGCGATAACAATGTTCCAAATCTGAAATTTATAAACAACCTAGAGACTCTAATGTCTTTGTTAAAACTGGATTTGCGTTAAATCATACGAAAAGTTTCTTGTTCAGAATCAATGGGAGCAAATCTACTGACTAGTTTAGTGTACAAACAAAGACCCGGGTTTGCCCCACACTTTTTACATTCTCGACCCAGCTGCGCTTCATCCCTGTTATGATCTTTATAATGTTGCGGCACATCTGTTGAATCTGTTCAATGCTAAATTCAGTTCCGAGGAACTGTTTTGTTTTCCCACTGCGCCAAAGAATAAGCCTCTCCTTTTTGGGCATATAGCTTGATCTTTAAAACTTGGTCATTCATAAGTTCAGGAAGGTTTGGGCGCCTTGTAGCTGTAGTAGATCATCACTGTTCATGTTTTTTATTAAATTAAATTTTTTTTTATTTTCTAAAAATGAGCCCCGAAAAAACTGTTAAAACCCTTGTATACCATTCTGCTGTTTTTGGAGGCCTAAGTGTAGGATACTCAATGCTTGGTAAAAGCTTGTTAAGAATTAAACCAGCAGATCTTGGCAAACTAGACTTTGAGGATTCAGCAAGCTGATTGCTATCATTGCAGCTTCGGTTGCCACGAAAGATTTTTTAGTTAAGCAAGGAAAAATTTCCAGACAATAAAATATGTAAATAAAAATACTTTTATAAAAAAGGGCTTCACTCGCAATAATGATAGGCGGCGCTGTGGTGAATGCCGCTTGCTTTTAGCGGAAGTAATTTCGCATTTAGTAAACTGCGGGATAAACGGCGAGGGGAAAAAGGCCCATAACAAAGCTATGGAGGAACTAGCAGCTGCACAAGACCCCTATGAAAGGCAGAGACTTGAGCAGTTAGATTTTATTAATGACACCTGAAAGAACAGGGGCATGCAGTTACATTTTAAAAATGTTGACCAAGCAATAAAGTTTTATCTTAGTAACGGGCAAACCGGGCCCAGACTTGCCCCACCAAATTCAGTGACTTTTATCAACCATCAGAAAAACAAAGATGCAAGAAATCGGGTTTATTGTCGTTGGTATGCCCGTTGTTTTATTTTGTTGCACATAATATTGGTGAGTAAAAATGAACAAAATCTATTATTCGCCCAAAGGATATTGGAAGGGAATCCGGCAATAAAAAAGCTAAGCCAAGCAGCGCGAGTAGGAACAACAGCAAAGGAATGGTTATATAAACAAGCGATTTGGCAAATTTATTTACCTGCCCCTAGACGAATACAGAGACCACACTTTTGTCAATACAACTCCAAAACGACACCCATCAAATGGATCTTCTATATTTACCCTCTGTTAGGATTAGACGAAAAAGATTTAAGTACGCACTCACAGTCATTGATATAGCTTCAAGATAAAAAGATGCGGAACCATTAACACAAAAGAGTGCTTCTGCTGTTGCTGTTGCTATAAAAACTGATATACCAACGAGGGCCACTAACTTATCCTGCATATTCAAGTCGATGATGAAAGAATTTAAGGCCAAGTGAATCAATTATTGTTGAAACACAGAGTTACTATTAGAAGAGGCATTCCGGGAGTTCACGTCACAGGCTTTAGTTGAAAACTTTAACAACCGTTAGCCGAAGACTTTTTTCCTACCAGTATCACAGAGAGCTGATTGACAATTCTCGCAACACAGAATGGGTTAGAAGACTGCCCTCATTTTGGCGCAATGAATAATGAAGAATTTAAAGGGTTAAAACCAGTACAAGCAATCAAAAGAAAAACAATAAATGTTGCTGAAGGAGAGTCTTCATCGGCAAACTATTACCATTTGGTTTGAAAGTAGGTACCTTATTTACCGGAGAAGCAGAAGGGGACACTCGCATCAGGGCAAACCGATCCAGTTTGGAGTGTTGCCCCTTTTGAAATAAAAAGAATTGTAAGATGAATCCGCCGTGTATTATTTACGAGAAACTGACACAACAAAACAACCAGCTCCTCAAAGATCTTTTGTGAAAGAAGAACTGCAGATAATCCCACAGACACAGTTCCGCTTTAATTAATTTACGTAAATATTTTTGAGTTTAAAATGGAAGCTCAGAAGGGAAAAGTGCAGAACGAAACAAGAATAGTAAGGAAGAGACCTTGAAAATGATACGGGAATCATTTCATGCTTTGAAATGCTATTAAGGAAACATTTTCGGGGATTAATCAATGCATGCTAAATCATCCAGATCACCTACAACTCAAACCCCCAAAATTTGGGGGAAAAAGAATATCTTAAAAATAATAAAAAAAATTCGAACTCGTAAAGGCAAACATGAGAAAAGATATAAATGAATTGGATGAAGCTATGATTGATCTTTTTAATAAAAGTTAATAAAAAATATAAAACCCCTGTTTATGCGGTCTCCAGAAAACCCGATTGCATATGAAAACTCCGGATTAACAAACACCCGTTTTGTGTTTGTTCTATCTAATGACTTCTTTGTTACAACAGTTGTGTTGATCTCATGTAGATTGATCGTAGTTTTACGTTGTCATGATGAAAAGTCTTATTGCCAAACAATGCTTCTTTGTAGTTGTCATGTGATATGTTTGACTGCACAACGCTGCGAGTTTTTCCCCTTTGCTTTCTTAAGGATTTTCTCCTGGCTCGAAATATGTACATTTTTGCCCTTAAACCAAAAAACTCCTTGATCACCTTTCCAGTAATTCATCCTTCATCTTTCCAAAAACCCTTTCTTGTTAGTAATTGAATGCAAAGGCAAATTTTTAGGATAATCGGGATGTATCATACCATCCTGCATGCCCTTTAGCCACTTCCATTTCCATGTCTTTATAGATGTCTTCAGTAGGGATATCTATAACAAAACTGTCTGTATCTGTGTAAATTTACTCGGGAAACTCTGGATACGAGGGTTTAAAGTAGTCATAAAGAAACTCTAACATCAAAAGCTTTGATAATTCTAAAACAGTAAACCCAATAAAACGGGTTTGTCTAATTTGACTTTCTTTTTTTTCATCATTATGCCAAAAAGTGGTCATGAAATCTTTGAAGTCTGTAATTAGGTTTTGAAGTTAGCTTAATTGCTTCGTTCTCTTGGTGACCAATCTGACGTCTTTGCGCTTGTGCGGATTCTCCATAGTTTTCCAAAACAGCTGTTGTTCATCAGCTTGAAAAAAGTCTTTTTCTGAAGCATCTGGTTGATTGGTTCTGAGATCAGTGTTCTTCATGTTGTATGGTTTCATGAACTGTTCTTGATCGAAAGCAATTATGCGATGAACTGCTGTCAACTTCAAACCATGTCTTAAATAAAATTGCAGAAGTCTGTAATGACAGACAAAATTTTTTTGCCTCAAAGATTAGGCACAAGTTTAGGTGGTTCTCTTGGATCCATCTTTGGGACTTTCTGCTGCTAATGGGTAGTCATTATGCAGGTCATGGAGTTCATGAGGATATTCTAAGTCAACTTTAGAAGAAACCACGCTGCTGATCAGGCGTTAAACTGTTCAACCACTTTAATGCCTTTTGAATATTATTCGGATCGCCGCCTGTGTACATTTTAAAGTTGCGTAACGGAAGTGATTGCGCCATTGCCCATCCATACAGATTGTTTGCATCTAAATACATGAGATAGTAAGACCTTTTACTCGGATCATAGTCTTTCCAAGTATTTGTTGTTTGCTTTACAGAAATGATGCGTGCCATACTAATTCCTCCACGCAATCCGTTTTCAATCATCTGAATCTTTTGGTAAATCTGACAATAAATAAATCGTACTACAGTAAATTTTAAGGAAAGCGTCCCAACTCATCCGGGTGCAAAAAATTTTAATGCGCAGGACCCAAACTGTAATGTTTCATGCAGGTCTTTCTATAATTTTCAAAGACGTCGCCAACAAACATACATCTGCCTTTAAAATAGGAGTCATGATAGTCTCCCATCGTTTTAAAAATTCTAACTTTTGCCAAGCATCTTGAGCATGCTGGTAATCGGAGTCGCTGATGTCCTTTCCTCAAAGACTAGAAAAGAACGCGCCTTTAGGAGGAAGTGTATCTTCGTCAAACCTTTCCCAACTGTTCATGTACTCATAAGGGAAAAACGCCCTTTCTAACGAGAGTTGGGTCAAAATATTCTTTGTTATTGGGCGGACTTTAAGGACATAGCTAGTGACTCTAATGATCCCATCATGTGTTGCATAGAGTCATAAAAAGAATGTTATTAAATTAAAGCACATGTACTTTCTGATGACTGTGCAATGCATGCTACCTGAAGGCGTTGGTTACTGCTTGAAATATAAGATGAGAGTCGTAACCTCGCAATTTTATGAAAGAAGATGGGCAGTTTCCCATGTCTTTGGTTCAAAACTTTAGTTGAAGATTGCATTTGTTATGCGCCGCTCCTCTAAATTTCCCCACTAATGTGATCATGGTCTCTTACTGTGGGGTTTACACCCCTTGGGCGTTAGCTCTAAACCGCAAATCCAAAAATGCGTGGCTGAGTCATACTGCTGTTGATCTTTAGGAGTCATTATGTTTTCAGATAAATTCAGATTATTAGAACAGTCATTACGCACTTGCTGCATGCGTTTAAGAATGTTTCTGCAGCATCTGGTCCTTATATAATTTGGTGCTGAATGAGCGCCACCCGACTGACAATAAGGGAAGGCAAATGTACAAATTGATGATTACTCATTAAGACTGTTTTTCGAGTTTTTGTGGTGCGGGCCCCTTCATAAGGAACATAAGCGACTCGAAGTCTGCGTAAACTACGTATGGGAATGTTGCAGTTTTTTCCGTTTTTTAAAACTAACTTTAGATCCGGTGGGGGCGTAATTATTTTCTGTATTACGTCTACAGAACTTTTACAATGTTTTATATGTTCACTCGCGGCTTGAACAGATGGCATTCTTGTTAAAATTTTCTACAGAATTCTTGTTTATGTTCATTTTTTAAAAGTTTGCACTAATAATCTGCTCATTGTGGTATCAATGTGTAATGGGGCAGCCTGCTGGCGAAAAATAGGAGTAAGTCACATGACTTTTGGCTGGTTCGCCTATTGTTGGACTGTTCTTGGACACTTTAATTGGCCCAAAATTTGTTTCCTCACCCCATGTGTATACATTAACAGTTATTGGTTTTTTTTGTTCTTAAAACAGATCAATGGAATCACGCTAACGGGAAAGGATATTCCATAAAGTTAGATCATTGATGTAAGGGCGATAGTTAGACACTCTCTCTGCGTTTTTGCGGGCGTAATGCGCCTTGCAAGAACACCCCACATAAAACATTTGTTGTCTGTTTTTCTTTATGTTTAAAACTGCTTTTTTGAACCAACTCTCGAGGTAGTGGAATGTGAGACTTCCCAACAATCGGTGCATACTTAGATGTTTTAAATCTGATCTCTAGGATTCGCCCTCTGACCAACCAGAGCCTCCATTTTGGCTTCTTCAGCGGCAGCGTCAAATGTGTAAGCAGTCGTCTGCCCAACCGGGAGTTAAGTCGTTATGAGAAAGAATAGTCTGTTGTTTAGTCGAGCCCCAGATTCTAGATTTTCTTCATTATTGTTATATAGTCGATTAAAACAGCTAAATTACTTTAACTGGCGGGTCTATTGTTAGTTACTTGGAACTTGAGAAATAGCATGAACAACACTTGCCTGTACGTTGGTTGGTCAATGACTTCAAAATCATATCATTCAGTGCTCTTGATAAATTTCTTGCATTGCTTAAAAATTCGCTTGCTTCATATATCTTAGCCATGTTGATTTTTTTAATTAAAAAAATTTTTATTTAAATTAAAAAAAAAAATTAAATTTCAGAAGCAATATCGACGGTCTTTTTACGCTTGGACTCATAAACTAAAGTTTAAACACCTTTTGGTGTTTTTTAATGTGAGCTGTTTAGAACAGAGTTTAATGTTTCGTTTACTTTTTTTAAGCATTCCTTTTTTATCTGTTTCGGCGTCTGGCTGTTGAGAAAAACTCCCCTCCCCTTTTCTTTGAAGATCAAACTTTTGTCTTTTGTAGTCATCAAAATCGGCCTGTAAACGATTAAATTCTTCATCCGTGATGTTTGAGTCAACTAGCGCTTATTATTGTCAGTTTAAACGAGCTAAGTTTAGCTGTTATTAGTTGAACCATAGCTGTGTGTTTTTGGAGTTTAGTTTTTATTTTTTTGCTAGCAGCACTTACAGTAATAAACACAGCCAAGAGTTAAAGACAAGCCGCCTAGAGGAAAAGCTGCGGGTGCACCAACACTGTTGCTAAGAGGCTAACACTCGTTCCTCCCTGATGCGGCGCTTATAGTCGATGCTCCAGTATTGACATATGTAACAGCATTAAGGCAGCAGATACTTCGTTTGGTTTTGCTGTATTTTGAAAGGTCTTGCCCCAGTTTTTGGTTGCATTTGTGTAATGTTTGTTAATCTAAAGGTTTTTTTACTTCAGGGTTTCTATAACAGCAGAATTGCCTGCTTCTTTTTTTTTGGCGGCGCTGTAGGCACATTGGATAAACCTGAACAGACATGCTTTTTATAAAAATGAAAAAAAAATTTTAGTATAGTCCCTCTTGTAATCTGCTACCTTCAATATTCAGCGCGCATCATATATTAAAAACAAATGTACATTAAGGGGTTTTATCGGCTCTTCTTCTTTATCAATTTGAATGTTTATTACGTCTCTCACAGTTTCCCGTTTCCCATGTAACTGATTATCCTCCGTTGATTAGGTCAATCCATAAACCGTATTTTTTTGTTAAATAATCATCAAGTCTTACATGTGAAGGTGTAGTTTCTTTAGCCGCAAGGTCAACTGTCGGATTTCTACACCTCCACCCCCAAACAGTTTTCTTATTTCATCAAATGTGATAAGGTTTAAGCCCGCTAGCATAGATTTGGTTAGGGCTGCCTCAATCGAACATTGTACTTTCTTTAAATTTTTGGATTAAAAAACTTTTCACACCCTCTTTTGAATGGTTCTTCATCTTCACAAAAGAAATAAAATACCTTTAAGCGATCTTGCTGAGACGCTAAAAACTAAAATTCCATATAGTGTCTCCCCTCCCTTCTAGGATATGTTTTTATGATGACGCACGTTTTCGTAATATATTGCAAATTTGGGGACTTATATTGATTCCAATCAGCTTTGCTAAATCAGGGTTGCTAACAACGTCAAACTCTAACGAGATGTCGAAAATGCTGTACTTTGCTTCGGTGTCTGTTGATTTAGATAACCGTTTGTATTCATTAAAAGTTTTGTTCATATGACAATCGTCTTTTAATGCTCCTTGAAAGTATGGGGCATGCGCTTTTAACAACTCAAAATCTAGGGGAATGGAAAAGCGATTACCATACGCATAACTTACAGCTAAAAGCCTTTTTGTGCTTTTAGCACCTGAGGCGAGTTCGGCGCCTATTCTAGTTTTAGTGCTTCTTCATTGCCGATTCCTTGAAACGCAAAATCTTCCCTTTCATTCGCGGTTTAGCATAGATCAGAATAGGTTAAAAATATGTCTGCATTGTTTAAAGAAAATACTTCTTGCCCCTCAAGTTTTACAGAAATTTTCTTTAAAGATTGCCCCCCCAAATTCTGGACAACTGTTTTGGTTTGGTTGTTGTTTGAAGCGAGTTCTATTTTAAAAGTAAGCCCTGCAGAGCCTGGCACGATCAAATCATCCGCTCCTAGGTCTGGAAAACTAACAGTAAGAATTGGATCTGCTCAATAGTAGATGGGTTATTTGGAACAGTAATATTCCGTTTATTTCCCTGCACGCCAAGGGGTTCTTTCAGCTTTCTTTTACGGGTCAAGAATCGAGCCATATGCTTGTGACATTTTTTTAAACAAAATAAAAGTTAATTATTTAAAAACATGGCAGGATTGAAGGCGAAAAAGATTATGATGTTTTTGTCCTGGAGACGACATGAGTGAAAAGATCCCCTTTTACACGGCATCGCTCAGCGCTCGCAATGCGGCGTGAATTAATAGAAAGTACGGTCGGAGCATTTTACAAAAATTTAGATCAAGAACCTCCCGAATTTATAGACCCAAATGATTTGAATTAGAAGATGGTCTTTGTTTGTAAAGGGCGATCAAGGAGAATCTGTTCGGCTTACAACTAAACCAGACCCATCAAGTTTTTAGCCAAAAAGTACATTATACAAAGACTCAGTGTGAAAGATCAAATCGCCTTGGCATTGCTAGACCAAAATTAGATAGGGAGGCAGTTTCTAAACTTCAAAACACACTACAAGAACTCCAACGCTAACCAAATACAAAACATGGAACTTAAAGAATTAAATCAATCGGCAAATGAAATATAAATGCAAAGAAGCAGAAACCAGTTTTCAGAAGAAACGCTTTTAAAGACTATACCGACTCCCCGCTACCCATGCGAGAAATAGCGGCCCTTGATCGCGCTTTAAGAACCATTAGAGGCGGGAATTAACAACAATTTTGCAAAACTAGGTGAACTAGATGAGCAATAAAAAGAGAAAAAGAAAAACTCGTTGAGGCTGTGACGCCACTTAGGGCCTGATATTAAAAAAAGAATAAGACAAAGACTAAAGATCTTGAACAAGAAAGATCAGCAAGACTAGAAGTGACGACTACTAACCGGGACCAATTACGAACTCAAGTGAATAGAATAAGAGAAACTATCGAAAAATTTTATATGAAGACACAACACTAGCAGAACGAATACGACACTGTTTAGAGAGCAAGGAGTCACATTAGTAAGCGTTTATACAGCCTTAGGATTTGCAATAAGTACACTGGTGATGGCTATTACAGGCGGCGGTGGCCAAAGTTCAGTACCTCCGCCGCCATCGCCTCCCCTGATAAATCATGGGTTAAAAAAACAGCTTGATCATCTTTCGAGTTTATTAAAAAAATTAGCCAGTAAAGCTATAGACTCTTTACCGGGTATATTAGGGGGTATTGGGCAGTGGCTTTTGTCTACTGCAAGCAAAGTAGTTGGCTTTATGGCGAGCACTTATGGACATTAGTTCTCTTTAAAAGTTGGGTTTTTTATTTGTAAGATAAAGACCAAGTAATCCTAGGCCAGTTAACCAAAACTAGCGCTGTCTTTTCATATTCATGGTCATCGCGAACAGAGTCTGCGAGCTTTGCTGAGTCTTCAATGACTTTGGGGGGTTGGACTTCGGGAATTAGATGACTTAATCTTGGGGTTCTTTTATTGTTTGTAAAATTACTGGCTCAGAATTTATGTCGTTTTCCCAACCTTCTGTTTATTGCCTGCTATAAGATTTCATTATTATAGTTTATTATTATAAACCCATCTGGAGTCTGAGGTCGAAGGCAGCATGTATAAACCAGTGCCAACAGCAAAGTCTACTTTCGATCTTGCGTTATTGTAAAACATTTTGGTATCTTTAATATTGAAGGCAAATCAACTGTAGAATTTAAAGGCGTCCTCTAAAATTTTCTAAGTATTTTTTTTGTGCATCAAAGCCAGTGAAGGATCAGTTATGCTTGATCTTGCCTGTGCTTTTGAACCTAGCAAAACCAAACGTAAGTGCGAATAGAGTCGTTTATTCGTTCTATTTTCCCCCTCTAGTTAGGCCTTAGAAGTGTCTAAGATAAATGTTGTCCATGTGTTTTTTTGCTCTTGCTGTAGGGACCGGGGCTGAACAGTTGGGGCCTGAAAAGAAAGTTTTGAAAGGAGGATGCCAGTCATAGTATACTTTCTGTGCGTGCCCGAAAATAAAGGTCGCCTAGGCCATGATTATGATCCAAATTTTGTCTAAAGCCGTCTTGATGTTAATATTGAATTCGTTTCAGATCCTTTCAAAAGCCTTCATGTCTATTATGTTGCTGAGTGGAATTAAAACGGTTTGTCATTTGGTAATGGAGCTTGCAGTTCAGTCAAAATACGTCTGAAGGTTTTAATAGAAATGAAATCTGTAACTGACCTCACCAAAGGATCATGGTGATTTTTAAAAGATCGGCATACGACACTCCACACCCAGTTGATGCGCAAAAACACAGCAAAGTTTAACTGGTTTTTGAAAAACTGCATCGGATGACTAAACCATGCTTTCTTGATGTGGTCGTTTTAATAGGGGGGTTAAGTAGCTCTTCAATGGAGTACTCACCTTTTTTTTGAAAAGAGGCAGTATGGGTCACAGCAATGTCAAGAGTATCAGTTGCTATATTTTTAAGATTGTAGTGCGGCCCAACAGGAATATTTTGGGACCAGTATATTTTTAATGCCTCATTTTTATTTCGTTTTAAAAAATGTTTGTAACAATAAAAACCCCAAAACCGCCCCTTTGTTTTTAGAAAAATGCTATTGATAACGAATGCGAAGCCAAAATGGTTGCACTTCATGAAATATTTTACAAAGTCGTATGGTTTAATTAAGTGAAACCAGGAAGAATAATAAGGTTCTAAAAAATTGAAAAAAACAGGGGCCCAAGTTAGCCAGTTAACAATACCTGATGGTTATTACGGGTTTTGCTCACTAAAAAGCAATGAGTAACTTTGACATTTCCTCAAACTTAACAATGCAAATCTAAAAACAAAGTTAACATTCAAGCCTGAAAAAGAAGGAGGTTACTATTTTGATAAAGAGTAGCTGAAATGTTAGGCTTTACAGCTAACAATTATATATTTAGGTTACACCAACCAAAACTACTTATGAGGGGGAAAGCCGCTCGATCTTGCATTAATTCATTACTCTATGTTCATTTGGATGAGCTGAGCACTGATGAAAACTTAAAATGATGGAAGGCCCTCAACTGTTTTAAGAGCTTTTTCCCTAGGGAAAGCTGCATATTGCGATTATGAAATTATACAATTCCCTAATTTACAGTTTAAAAGATTAGTTTGTGGGAGGGTTGGATCATTTTAATATTTAAAAAATTTCAGGGCAAAGCGGGGAAAGTTGTGAAATGTGATAAACTGCACATTGTTTTGGAAATAAAATAATACGTTATAAAAATAATGTCGCGGGGCAGAAGAACCAGGAGTTACATTAGCGCCTGTTGGGGGTATAACTTTAGAATTAAAGACCTTGCAGCGTTGCGGACTTGAACGAACGGTGAGATAGGCGCTTTGTATGGTTTTGAGTTTCACTAAAGATGGTGTTTAAACGCAAAGAGGTTGGCGCCCGTAAAAGTTTCCTAAACTAGAACAGCTGCGCAATTTAGAAGCAAATAATGTTGGCCAGTATGAATATAAAATAGTTCGAAAACCTGACTCAAATGGCACTTAGAACCATATTTAGAATGGGAAATAAAATTTGAATTCATAAGCCATTTACATATTTTAGCCGTCAAAAAGTTTCAGAAAAGCTTCAACTCTGGCCCTTTACATGTAAGTCTTATGCCCGGGCGACAATAGTCGGAAAGAAATTGAAATAACGCCGTATGGAAAAAGCGTACATCCTCCACAGAAAAAAAAAGTTTTAAAAAAGCTTCTACAAAATTACAGTTCTTTCCAAGCAGAAAATTAGGAGGACACGTTCACAATGGTATTTGAAATTTCGTCTTTAAAGATGTGGAGAGGGATGGGGTTGTGGGCGTTAGTGATGACTTATAAAAGGAATTAATATTAGCTGGCAAAACTTAGACGTTTAAACGCCCTTTCGTTGTTGTCGTTGTTTTCACAATGGTGAGGATATTAAGATCTAACAACAAGCAAAAAAATCACTGTTGACTTAAATAGAAACCAAACTTACAGAACTAATTGGATTAATCTTACACATTTAGGTCTTGTAGGGTTTTATTATACTGAAAGGTTTTGACAGAAAGTATGATAAAATAATAATGGATTAGATTAAATTCTTCTATAAAAAACCCTGGAGCAGTTAAACTTTATGCCAAAAATCCTCATTGCTCATTAATTTGTGGGGAGACTGGTTGTGGAAAAACAATATTTATCCTCGACCTGTTACAAACGTTTATCGTTATAATTTTAATCATATTGTGGTTTTCTGTCCAACACTTAAATGGAACAAAGCATACATGATAGAAGGTTTATATGGACAGGATGGACATTTATTTAGTTAATCCTAGCAATAAATGAGTGAGTGTTTAGAACAGTTTTTTAGACTGTTTAAGGAACGCAAACACTATTATTATAGATGACTGTTCAGCAGAAAGAGACATAGTTAAAAAGAGAAACACTTTGTCAAAACTAGCTTTCAGTGGAAGGCATGCTGGGATAAGTGTGTGGATTTTTTTGTCAAAAATATAAATCAGTTTTAAAAAGACTTTAGAGAACAGTTAAAGACTGTAGTTTTATTTCACATTTAAAGACAGAGACTCATTTTAAGAATGTTTGCGCGAAAATGTGTTATTTAAAATGATCAGGAAAAACATAGGATTAAACAAAAACTGAAATCTGAAAACTTTAGTAAATTAGTATTAAAAAACAAATAACCCTGCACAGTATGTTTGTTTGTAGGGTCGTTATTTTTTGGTTACTTTTTCAGAGAACAGGAATAGGCGGTTTTAGGCCCCTTTCGCCCAAAAACTCGGTGGTGAAGCAAGTGAGC
>JAFLJL010014936.1:13837-21091 GCA_018398815.1 Conus ventricosus | reverse complement strand
GGGGAGGGTGAGTGACACAAATTGCCCGTGTCAACACGCATGCGAGAGAGGAGAAGGGGGAATGGGGCTACAGAAGAGGATAAAGATCTACAACGCATACAATGACGCCATTGTTGCCCGCTGTTTATGGAAGTGAAAACTTAGCTGGAGTGTGTAGTAGAGAGGAGACGACTAGAGGGGAGGGTGAATCAGAGAAGGAAAGAAAAAAATGAAGAAAAAAAAAAGAAAAAAAAGGAAGAAAAAAAAAGAGAAAACGAGGGCCAATCCCTCCTTCATTCTCGACCCAAGACGAAAGATACAGTCAAGTTTGACTGCCTGAGGCCCCCTCCCCCCCCCCCCCCCCCCCCCACCCTCCAGCACTTCCACCACCCCCATCTTGATCCGTCCTTTCTTCCTACGAACTCTCTCTCTGTCTCTCTCCTTCCCTTACAACCTTTTTTTCTTCTTGTTTGCTTCCCCCCCCCCCCCCTTCTTTCGTTCTGTTTTCTTTTCCCTTTCATTATTTTATTCCAAGTTTTCTATTGATGATCTCGAGAGGATGTGAAATATAGAGTTGAGAAGTTTTGAGTGAGAGAGAGAGAGAGAGAGAGAGAGAGAGAGAGAGAGAGAGAGAGAGAGAGAGAATGGAGGAATTAAAAGAGGGGGAGAACGGGAAGCGAGAAAATGAGAAAAGAAAGATAACGGGGTAGGGGGGGAGGTACCCGAAGTGAATGAAAGTAGTAGTGAGAGAGAGAGACAGAGAGGGAGGGGGGGGGGCGGGGTAGGGGGGAGGGAGGGGCGAAGAGAAAGGATGAGCGTACGGGACAGCTAAGAATTAAAAGGGATGATGACATCGTCCTGATGATGATGATGATGATGATGATGATGATGATCATGACGATGATGATTAACGGTAATGATGATGCGGAAAAAGACCCAAGAACATTATATTCAAACGGAGAACGATGGAAAGATTGGGGCCGATAGGGGGTTGGAGGTAGTGGACAAAGAGAGAGAGAGAGAAAAGAGAGAGAGAGAGAGAGAGAGAGAAGAGACAGAGAGACAAAGAGAGACAGAGACAGACACAGAGAGAGAGACAGAGAGAGGGGGGAGGGGGAGAATGGGGGCGGTGGTGGTGGTAAACTTGCACACAGACACACACTCACAGACCTGATAATAAACAGGCCACTCGCAGCCTTCGCCGCCATGTTATTTCAAGGGAGGTGACTGCAGTGCATTGGAAACCTCATCACACCCCCAGCAAATGTAAACACGCGCCTCCCCCTGCTGCATCTCTTTCCAATCGCTTGACAAAACATAGTGCCCTTTTGTGCGGCGTAAGAATACGGACGAGCAGGCCGCGCTCGCCGGAGGAACGCCTCGGCTTCAAACTCGGCTGTTATCTTGAGCAAAAATCTCTAGGCGAATACATAATCCGCTATTGTGGCGGCACAATACGACCACAGGCTCCGAGAGTGTTTGTTTATCATCGACGTCATATCGGGGCCCCAATCACTGTTGACGTAATAACAGTCCTTTTTTTTCTTTTTAATCCTTACCCCAGAGTGGTATCAGTTAAAGGGGTGTGAGATTTTCTTTGATTCGGTTATTTTCCACCCCACTCTTCTCTCGTCACCCCGCCCCTTCTCCCCCTTTTTCTTTTTTCTTCTCCCCCCCCCCCCCCCCCCCCTCCCCCGCCCTTTTCTTTATTTGTTGTTGCAGGTTTTAGTCGTACGTATTCGGCTGGTCCAGCCAATGAAGATCTCGTACCTTTTGTCAAACAATCCTTTGTTCTCTGAAGACGTCCTTTTTTTCTGTCTGCATTGATAGGGGAAAAAACAACAATAACACTTTGTTGACATTGTCTGAGTCCCTCATTTCGCCTCTTTTATCTTCCTTTGGAAAGCTGTTTTCTTTCTTTTTTTCTTTTTAATCCACCTGTCAGCCCGTCGCGTGATGAATTTTCAGCATGCTGTAAAATACAAATACAGGCATGCTTCCTGTCCGTCTTCTGTAATACCTTGTTATTTTCAAGGTCGGTGAGAGAGCGTATTAGTGGTAGTAACTATCTATTAAAAACCCAAAGAGAACGAGAGGTGGTTGGCGAGAGGAGAGGGGGGGGGGGGGGGGGGGGGAGGGAGGCGAGTGAGAGAGAGGAGGGGGAGGAAGAGGGAGGGAGGGAAGGAGGAAAGGAGAAGGGGAGAGAGGGAGGGAGGGAAACGAGGAAAAGAGCAGACGACAGAGAGAGAGAGAGAGAGAGAGAGAGAGAGAGAGAGAATACCATATTCCAATGACAACTCATGGATCAAAAACACACATCGATCGAGTATTAATCACATCAACATTTGATAAATATTGATTTTATTTTGATTATTTTTTTTTTTTTGCAATACGTTTCCATTTACTATTCAAGTACTGAGTTTAGATACTGACGAACAGAGAGATGATATAGACGGCCTTATAGACGACAGACGGATGCATAAATTGATAAGATAGATGGACAGATGGGTGGAAATACATCTAGACAGATAGACAGACGGACAAGTGGACAGAGAGATATAGAGATCGACAGATTGATGGACGGATCAATACATACATGAAAAGACCCCCCAAAAAAACAAAAACAACAACAGATAAAATAGGTTGTATAATTACAGACAGAATAGATATGAGATGATAGATAATAGACAATACGATAGATAGAAGATAGATAGATAGATAGTACAGATAGATAGATGTAGTAGAAGAGAAGAGTAGACAGAAGATAGAGAATAAGAAGTAGATAGACAGAGAAAGATAGACAGACGACAGACAGATAGCATGATAAGACAGTAGACAACAATAATCCAGAGAAAGAAGCATCGGAAAGAAAAGAGAGCATAGAAGAAAAAAGAAGAGAGAAAGGAGAAGAGAGAGAGAGAGGAGGGAGAGAGAGAGAGAGAGAGAGGGAGAGAGAGATAGACACAGGACAAAGAATATGGTCTTTGATAAGTAAAAGTAGAAAACAATTCCAGGCAAAGAATTCTTTCGTCATTCGGAAAAAAAAATGATTTAGCAACAATTTACAACAGAAAAAGAAGTTAAAAACAAAACAAACCGCGAGAAGAGGAAAGGGGGGGGGGGGGGGGGTGAGAGAGAGGGGGGGGGGGGAGGATGAAATTTGGGGATGAAAACGAGGCCAAAAAAAAATGGGGGGGGGGGGGGGGGGGGGGGGGAGGGGGGTAGGAGGGGGGCTCTCAAAGTCTTTTTTTTAAAGCCAAAACATTTTTTTCTCTCGTCTGTCCAGAGACCAGTACAATCATGAAGCTCCTCACTGGCAACATATGAGGAGCACCCAGGTCTGTGGCAATTACATAACCATGTGTGTCCTGTCCACGTGAGACCTTTTTTTTTTTTTTTGGTGACAGTCCTCACCTCGTCCAGCCCCAACGGAGACAACAGACAGTTGAAAGACAAAAGAAATATTTAAACAGGATGAAAACCCCTTTTTCCGCAGGGACGAATTTAATAGGGACAAAAAGAGAGCTTTTTATCACAAAGGCTTCTTCAAGAGTATTAAACACCTCATATCTATCTATCTACAATTACTCGGTGTGGTGCGCGCGCGCGTCGGTGGGGGTGTGTGTGTGTGTGTGTGTGTGGGTGTGTGTGTGTGTGTGTGTGTGTGTGTGTGTCTGTGAGATGAGAGGAGGAGAGAGAGAGGAGAGAGAGAGGAGAGAGAGAGAGAGAGAGAGAGAGAGAGAGAGAGAGAGGGGTTTTACGTATTTACTGTCAACGGGCTGAGATCAATTTACAAAAGAAAAGGACTGTGTACGTATTTTCCCCTCCTCTCTGTAGTCTGTCCCTCCGGTCATCACAGCACAACAAACACAACGTGTCAGCCACAGCCTACTGGCTGATTGAACAGACGTAGCCTACCTACCGCTCACAGCGTCCAGGAAAACACAATCAGACGTGTTCAAAGACAACAGCAAGTCCTTGAAGTCGATGTCATTTCTTTGTTTACTCTGGCACAACATTGATTTGTGCACTGATCTTATTACACTTGCCTATCGATGAATTTTGATTTGTCTGATACAGGCACGCGAGCACTTCTCTCTCTCTCTCCTCTCTCTCTCTCTCTCTCTCTCTCTCTACGCGCGCGCGCGCGCGCCACAACACACACACACACACACACACACACACACACACACACACACGACGCACACCCACACACACAAGGAAGAGCTGGGGGGGCAGAGAGGGACACAGACAGGTACAAAGAGAGAGAGAGAGAGAGAGGAGAGAGAGAGAGAGAGAGAGGGGGTGGAGGAGGAGGAGGAAGATAATTATGGTGAGAGAGAGAGAGAGAGAGAGAGAGGAGAGAGAGAGAGAGAAGAGACTTTTTGACACTTTGACATTTTATTGTCATTACCAAAGAGGTCTTTTGACAAGGGAGGAGGGGGTAACAGAACAATAACATTTCCCTCGTCCTTTCCTGCAAACAAATAGTACACATTCATTCTTAAGTGTGTTTTACATCAAAGGTTAACAAAAACAAATAAATTCGTAACACAGAGAGAGAGAGGAGAGGAGAGAGAAGAGAGAGAGAGAGAGAGAGAGAGAGGAGACAGACAGACAGACAGACAGACAGACCATTTCATTTATGAAATAACGTAGGGTTTTTTCCCCTACACAGCAAAGAACTGAATCCAACTGTGTGCAGTCGTCCACATCAGTGCTGTGGTTTCAATGCCGACACCGAGCAAATACACCACACCAGTCATCTGTCCACTTACTGCGGTCATCAACAACATCAGCATTACCACCCTCCTCCTTTTTCACCGTCAACCCTCATACTGTCTGAAAGCGGAGTCGTTTAAACCGCAAACCGACTGTAGAGTATGAACAGCGCAACCAGAATCCGCAACGTCATCATCATCATTGACATCCTTGTTAGTTCAATTATCTTTTTTTTAAAATATATTTTCAAATTTAAATACACTTGTTTATTTATTTTTCTTATCAACTGATTGTGTTGTGTGTGTGTGTGTGTGTGTGTGTGTGTGTGTGTGTGTGTGTGTGTGGTGTGTGCAAGTCAAGTCAAGTCAAGTCAAGTCAAAATGAACTTTAATGAGGGTAAAAGAGTAAGCGATACAGCTTTTTTACATCCTGCCCCTCCAAAAACAATAGAAAAGAACATCATAAGGCAACATCAAACAAAAAAAGATAGTCATAAGGCAACATCCAAAGACTAATCATTTCAAGGTAAACAACATAGGCATGCAAACATGTGTGTGTGTGTGTGTGTGTGTGTGTGTGCGTGCGTGTGTGTGTGTCTGCGTGTGCGCGCACGGGTGTGTGTGTGCGTGTGTGCGAGTGTGCGCGCGCGGTGTGTGTGTGTGTGTGTGGGTGTGTGTGTTGTGTGTGTGTGTGTGGTGTGTGTGTGTGGTGTGTGCGTGAGCGCGCACGGTGTGTGTGTGTGTGTGTGTGTGTGTGTGTGTGTGTGAGTGTGTGTGTGTGTGTGTGTGTGTGTGTGTGTGTGTGGTGTGTTGGCTTATATTTTCAGTGGTCTGCAGTCGGCTTCAATCATTCATCCATCTACTTCATTATCTATTCATTTATTCATTCATTCATTCATTTATTTCTTTGTTTGTTTATGTCTTAGAACATGAATAAAAGTTGTTTCCAGAATTCAGTTTTGGATTTAAAACAGCCGACACACAACGACAGAATGTAATACAATACACCATAATACATACGTGCGTTGCTAACATCCTCATCACCATTATCACAATCAAGCAATCAACAGAAAAATCGAAGATGCCCACGAAGAGAAATCAGCGAAATAAACTAAATGTTATAAAATCAACAGCCGACAGATACATGCGAGAAAAAAAAAGAAAAGAAAAGAAACCAGTCCACTTACAAAAAAAAAGGGGAAAAAAGCATAAAAAGTCAAAAAAACAGACAACAGAATAAGGAGTCCCAACAAAAAGACAGACAAAACGAAAAGAAAAGAAAAAAAGAAACACAACAGACAACTCAAAAAGAACAGACAACAATGAAAAATTATAATAAGAGTGGAAGATAAGGAAAAAGACGAAGAAAAAGACAGACATAAAATAAAAAAAAATATATAAAAAAATCACTCGCGCGCAGACGCGTGCACACCACACACACACACACACACACACAACACACAACACACACACCAACCCCTAGCCAAGTGTCCACACGCACCCGAAAAAGAGAGGAGGCCCCCGCCGCGAACAATCCGATCCCAGTTTTGCACGTCACCAGCCACACAAAAGTAAAAGGGAGCTAAGCCTAATTGAATAATGGCGGCCGGTCCCTCCCTCTTTTCTTTGCCGTCTTCCCAGGAGCTAGTCCGTTTTGCAGTGGTAGCGGCGCCCACCGACCCTCCAGCCGCCTTATTGGCCGAGTCTCTCTTGTCCATCCTCCCCCCCCCCCCCCCCCCCTGTCACGGTCCATCGCCTCCCCCCCCCCCCCCCCCCACCCACACCACCTCCCCCCCACCTCCTCTTGTCATATGGACAGCCCGAGGAAAGAATGCGCCGCCTCCCTCGCGGAGTTTTGCGGTGTGTAATAATTCTTGCTTGTCATAATTCTTTTGCGGCCGCCTGACATCTATTATGAATGATGAGTCGTGGAGTAATGGCAAGTCGCTGATCACCGCTCGCCTCGGCCGCTGTTCCTCTCCCCCCCCCCTCCACCCCCCTTTCCCCTGACCTCCTCTCCTGCTCCCCTCTCACCCCCCCACCCATCTCTTTTTAGTAGTTTTCTTTCCTTTCATTTTAACCCTCTTACCCCCCCCCCCCCCCCCCCACCCCCTCCCCTCCCCCCCCCTTTTTCCATCTCTGTCAGCAACCTGGTTATTTCTTTTTTCTTTTTTTTTTGTGGCTTTAAGACAGTGAAACAAACCCTGGAAAGTAAGGATTATGAGGTCATTATTATCTGCCTGCGTCATACACACTGCCATTACGGGGTGCGTGGAACTACGTAATCCTTGTCGATCCGCCTTCCCTCCCTCCCTCCCCTCCCCTCTTCATCCCCCCCCCCCCCCTTCCCCCCGCCTCTGCTTCCTTCGCCTCGTCCCAGCTTTTTTTCCCCCGCCTCTTTGCCATCCCCACTCCCCTCGACACACACAGAGCACACACACACACACACACACACACACACAGATCACACACACACACACACACAGAGCACACACACACAGAGCACCACACACACACATACACAGAGAGCATACACACACAGAGCATACACACA
>JAFLJL010014933.1:0-10091 GCA_018398815.1 Conus ventricosus | reverse complement strand
GATCCTGACGACTGCTCAGTGTCGGCCTTGACCACTGAACACGACCACCCTGACTTAGCGGCATTGCTGAGTCTCCACTGGCGCGTTGCCTCGTGACGATCTACTGATGGATTGCTTCCTGTGGTCTGCCGGTATGGGTGTAAGAGGTCTGAGGGGTAGGGATGGCACGGGAGATGACATAGCAGAGGTCTGAGGGGTAGGGATGGCACGGGAGATGACACAGCAGAGATATCAGGCTCAGGGCAGGATCTGTCGCATTACCCCTGCAAATAACTTTTTTTTTCTTTTGCTGTCCCATCTTCTGTGCCACCGCAGTGACATTGCACCCACGTCTCTTATTCCGATACCCCGTCCACAGCCACAGCCCGGTCAGTCCCGCCGCAGCCCCGGCACTGGCAATCCACAGGGAGCGGTCAATGTCAAGTCGCCAAGAAGCAACCGACCGGAGGAAACACTGCACTGCCGCTGAGTCACTTCGGTGGTGTTCAGTGGCGCTTGTTCTGACCCAACACACGCAAGACACCACCTACTAAGCCCCCTACTGACGACAATAATAGCTTAGTCGCGGAGCCGGCGCGAGCGAGCTCTCCCTCCGGTGGGCGCCACCTCGTCCATCTAACGACAGCCCCCATGGACTGGCCGATACGTACCGGCGACCCCGACGTACCCCTGCAAAACATGGGTCAATGCGTAAAAGGGGAAGCAGGGAGGCGTTGTGGAAGAAGAAGAAGGACTGATTGTGGGGCGGGGCAGGGACTTCTTAGCGGTGGCCACGTGAAACGGAACACAACTCCAAAGATAAGGCGACCAATCTGGGACCGACTATCAGAGCTGATGAAATCTAACCCTGACACGACACGGTGTAGTACACCCCTACCGTCAAAGCAAAACCCGTCCAATTTTATTGCACCGCCTATCTCCGCCAGCGCTAGCTTCAAAAGAATTTCACTGCCCTCACCCCGACATGGAGTCGACCTGAGAGCAGGCAGGTAGCCGTGGACAAAGCGAAATTCCAGCCCGCCTGGTGAGTCAGGTTGAAAGCGGGGCGATAGGGATCAGTGCTTGTCCCTGACACCGGCTATCAGCCCCTGGCAGTGTTCATGACCTCACCGTGATGAAACGTTTCCCTGGACCAGATACAAGCTCGTCTACGGGAGCCTGTACGCTTCAAACATCGACGATAACCGCTTTGTGTGTGACAACTGTTGCTTTAATCAAGAAAACGACGACCATCATCATTTTTGTTCAGTGAACACAGTGATAATCACCGATAATGTTGCTTCATGATCACTTTTTTTTCTCTGTTTTTTTCCCCCTCTTTTTAAGCCTGATGCCGTGGTCACACGTGTTGACAATAAAAACGTGTATTATGACTCGAGGAGAAAACGGATGATTATGACTCCGGAAAACAGGTAATTATGATTTATGTGCATGTGCGCTGGAACCACTGTTATCGTGCGGATTGTAGACTGTTTCGCTGGAACCATTGTTATCGTGCGGATTGTAGACTGTTTCGCTCAGATGCAGAATGAACAGATGTCATAACTGTCTTCACCACTCACAGCTTACTAGGGTCATAAGGTTGCTGTTTTCTTTCTTTAGAATGAACATATGTCATAACTGTCTTCACCACTCACAGCTTACTAGGGTCATAAGGTTGCTGTTTTCTTTCTTTAGAATGAACATCTGTCATAACTGTCTTCACCACTCAAAGCTTACTAGGGTCATAAGGTTGCTGCTTTCTTTCTTTTCATTCATGATCTGGTTTCTTAACTAAGTCAAAACCTGTGATCATTGTTTTCATGTCATGCTCAGCGTTCTCTTATGACGATGATTAGTTTTTTTTTTTTCCTGTGATGCTGATATTTATCACCGCCGTTTTCTCAGTAATCATTATTCTTGTCATCGCGAACACTGAAATCACGACCTTTCGAAGCACAACAACTCCCATACTCTTCACTCCCCCGACGTCATTCAGCGTTTCCACGCCACCTGCAGCGGTTCCAGTCTCTCGCCAGCCTCGTGTAGCACGGTGCCGGCAGGTAAAACTTTTGATAACCGTTTCCATCAAATTCCATCACAGCCCGTCAGACATGACTCTCTCTGCCACTCGGGCAGTACGTGCTGTGCCCTGTCCCCGTCACGTGCAGACGTCCGGGGCGTTCTATTTTTGCTGCAGCACACCAAGTGCAAGGTATAGTAGAAATGTGTCTGAATGCATAGGAACGCATCTGTGTGTGTGTGTGTGTGTGTGTGTGTGTGTGTTTTGTGTGTGTGTGTGTGTGTCTGTGTGTATGAGTGCGTGTGCGTCTGCACGTGCGCGTATGTATGAGTGCGAGCATACGCACATGTGCAAGCAGTTTATGTAGATGTCCGTGGTGTTTCAGATTCTGCAGCAGTCCTTATCACTTCCAAGGGAAGTGGGCCGACTCGTGGCTGCAGCCGTACGTGTACCCGACTTTTTACATTTATATACATGTTTATTCATTTTATCTGTTTGTTTAATTAACTTATTTACCACGCTATCTGTCTGGCTGTCCCTCTGATGCACGCTCGCGCGTGTTGTGTATGCGTGTGTGCATGCGTGCGTGTGTGAGCGCGTGCATATGTGCGTGCATGCGTGCGTGTGTGCTTTCGTGCGTGCATACATGCGTGTGTGCGCGCGTGCGTGCGTGCATGCGTGCATGTGTGTGTGTGTGTGTGTGTGTGTGTGTGTGTGTCTTAGCCAACAGCAATAGCCATGCCCCTGTACGACGCGAACAACACGGACACCACCACCATAACCACACGGGTACACATCGAAGCACGACGTCGAATAGACGGCCTGTGGTCACCATCCGCTCCGTGGGACTCTGGCTCTTAACCCTTTCACTGCAACCACAGCGTTCACCCCGCTAGGTATATGGGAGGAGCAACCACAACGTTCACCCCGCTAGGTATATGGGAGGAGCAACCACAACGTTACACCCGCTAGGTATATGGGAGGAGCAACCACAACGTTCACCCCGCTAGGTATATGGGAGGAGCAACCACAGCGTTCACCACGCTAGGGATATGGGAGGAGCAACCACAACGTTCACCCCGCTAGGTATATGGGAGGAGCAACCACAACGTTCATCCCGCTAGGTATATGGGAAGAGCAACCACAGCGTTCATCCCGCTAGGTATATGGGAAGAGCAACCACAACGTTCATCCCGCTAGGTATATGGGAAGAGCAACCACAACGTTCATCCCGCTAGGTATATGGGAGGAGCAACCACAACGTTCACCCCGCTAGGTATTTGGGAGAAGCAACCACAACGTTCACCCCGCTAGGTATATGGGAGGAGCAACCACAACGTTCATCCCGCTAGGTATATGGGAGGAGCAACCACAACGTTCACCCCGCTAGGTATATGGGAGGAGCAACCACAACGTTCACCCCGCTAGGTATATGGGAGGAGCAACAACGTGTGGAACTAATCTGGAACTCCTTCGGGTTAATGGCCACCCCAAACACTCCGTACGAAAGGCCATGGTCAGACAGCTTCTTGTCATTACTATTTCCACCCCAAACACTCCGTACGAAAGGCCATGGTCATTCAGCTTCTTGTCATTACTATGGCCACCCCGACCACTCCGTACGAAAGGCCATGGTCATTCAGCTTCTTGTCATTACTACGACCACCCCGACCACTCCGTACGAAAGGCCATGGTCAGACAGCTTCTTGTCATTGCTATGACCACCCCGACCACTCCGTACGAAAGGCCATGGTCAGACAGCTTCTTGTCATTACAATGGCCACCCCGACCACTCCGTACGAAAGGCCATGGTCAGACAGCTTCTTGTCATTACAATGGCCACCCCGACCACTCCGTACGAAAGGCCATGGTCAGACAGCTTCTTGTCATTACAATGGCCACCCCAACCACTCCGTACGAAAGGCCATGGTCAGACAGCTTCTTGTCATTACAATGGCCACCCCAACCACTCCGTACGAAAGGCCATGGTCAGACAGCTTCTTGTCATTACAATGGCCACCCCGACCACTCCGTACGAAAGGCCATGGTCAGACAGCTTCTTGTCATTACAATGGCCATCCCGACCACTCCGTACGAAAGGCCATGGTCAGACAGCTTCTTGTCATTACAATGGCCACCCCGACCACTCCGTACGAAAGGCCATGGTCAGACAGCTTCTTGTCATTACAATGGCCACCCCGACCACTCCGTACGAAAGGCCATGGTCAGACAGCTTCTTGTCATTACAATGGCCACCCCGACCACTCCGTACGAAAGGCCATGGTCAGACAGCTTCTTGTCATTACAATGGCCACCCCGACCACTCCGTACGAAAGGCCATGGTCAGACAGCTTCTTGTCATTACAATGGCCACCCCGACCACTCCGTACGAAAGGCCATGGTCGGGGTGGCCATTGTAATGACAAGAAGCTGTCTGACCATGGCCTTTCATACGGAGTGGTCGGGTGGCCATTGTAATGACAAGAAGCTGTCTGACTATGACCACCCCAGACACTCCGTACGAAAAGCCATGGTCAGACAGCTTCTTGTCATTACAATGGCCACCCCGACCACTCCGTACGAAAGGCCATGGTCAGACAGCTTCTTGTCATTACAATGGCCATCCCGACCACTCCGTACGAAAGGCCATGGTCAGACAGCTTCTTGTCATTACAATGGCCACCCCGACCACTCCGTACGAAAGGCCATGGTCAGACAGCTTCTTGTCATTACAATGGCCACCCCGACCACTCCGTACGAAAGGCCATGGTCAGACAGCTTCTTGTCATTACAATGGCCACCCCGACCACTCCGTACGAAAGGCCATGGTCAGACAGCTTCTTGTCATTACAATGGCCACCCCGACCACTCCGTACGAAAGGCCATGGTCAGACAGCTTCTTGTCATTACAATGGCCACCCGACCACTCCGTACGAAAGGCCATGGTCGGGGTGGCCATTGTAATGACAAGAAGCTGTCTGACCATGGCCTTTCATACGGAGTGGTCGGGGTGGCCATTGTAATGACAAGAAGCTGTCTGACTATGACCACCCCAGACACTCCGTACGAAAAGCCATGGTCAGACAGCTTCTTGTCATTACAATGGCCACCCCGACCACTCCGAACGAAAGGCCATGGTCATACAGCTTCTTGTCATTACTATGACCACCCCGACCACTCCGTACGAAAGGCCATGGTCAGACAGCTTCTTGTCATTACAATGGCCACCCCGACCACTCCGAACGAAAGGCCATGGTCATACAGCTTCTTGTCATTACAATGACCACCCCGACCACTCCGTACGAAAAGCCATGGTCAGACAGCTTCTTGTCATTACAATGACCACCCCGACCACTCCGTACGAAAAGCCATGGTCAGATCGTGAAGAAAGGATGAGATCCTGAACGAACAAACAAACAACAAAAAGGATTCATGACGTCGTAGTACAGCCGTTGATATCCTTGGGGCGTGTTAGACGAGGACGTGCTGAAAGCGCCAGCTGTCCCTCTGAAGTTCTCGCTCTCAGATTAAAGGGTGGTAGAAAGAAAACGAAGAAAAAGAAGAGAAAGCATTAGAATTGAATGAAAAACAAGTACCCCCCCCCAAAAAAAAAAAAAAAAAAAAAGAAAAAAAAAGAAAGAAAAAGAACAAAAAGAGAAGAAGAAAAGAACGAGATGATTACTGTCTTACGGGCAAACAGACTGCGCAGAGTGGTCAGCTGATTTGTGTACTAGTCGACAGATACCACACAAGAGCTGACACGTTCTAAACTGTGATCAGAAAGAAGTGTAAAAGTGTTTCATGTACAAAAAACAAAACAAAACAAAAACTATCCGTACACGAAAATGAAATAGATGACAATTAAAAACAAATAAAAGGAAAAAGAAAGAAAAAAGTGGAGGGGATGTTCGAATCACGGCTCTCAGAATGAGACGCCTATCCGTGCTTTCGTAACTTGTCTTAAAATGGGTTCATCTCTCTCAACTCTCTCAACTCTGTCTGTCTCTCTGTCTCTCTCTCTCTCTCTCTCTCTCGCTGCACAGAATTCATAAAGCAAAGTAACCAATTTACTCATCACCCGAACTTTGAAAAACTTGCATCTCTCAAGCACGATGCGGTTTCTTGCCGCCCGTGGCTAGCGGAGAATGCAACGACAATATTCCGTGTCAAGCTCAACGAATGTTTTCGGGTGAAATTCACGCTGACATGGTCAAAGTCCAGCTCAAGTTCACGCGCAGTGTCACGAGCAAACACACCACAAAGTCATGGTTCATTTTCAGATGACTCTGACAGACGTGACCATTGAAATCTGATTGTGTGTGTGTGTGTGCGTGTTGTTGTTGTTGTTGTCTTCAATTTAACGTCTTTCCACATTAAGTGATATTAGACGAATGTGTGTGTGTGTGTGTGTGTGTGTGTGTGTGTGTGTGTGTGGTGTGTGCGCTAAGACAGCTGTAGATTTGGACAGGTGCAGGGAAGGGAAGGGAGGGTAGGAGGCTGCAGGCTGTGTCCCGTGCATGTCGGAACACAGCAGGCACCACTGGACACCGCACAATCCATGCTTGCAGCAGTGCAGTGTCTTTTCCGCGGGTTGCTGAATGGCGATGTGACACTAGTGGCTCCTTGCGGGTTGCCAGTCCTGGGGCTGCCGAACGAGTCTTGGTGTGGTTGTGTGCGGGTTGGCCGGAGTGAGCGGCCTGGGAATGATGTCACTGAAGGGGCCACGGAAGGTAAGACACACACACGCACGCACGCACGCACACTCACGCACACACACACACACACACACACACACACACACACACACACACACACACACACACACACAGAATTTTCAGCGGGAGATAATTACTACCTCTTTATTCCGCGCGCAAAAACAAACAAAACAAACAAACAAACAAAAATTAGACTGGTGCATTCCGCAGCCACAACCACTTAAAGAGACCGAGGAGCCCACTTCAAATGTCGCCTTGTGCTCGTCAGAGGCGTCAGTGTCTGCTCCCCATCCCTCCCCCACCCCACCCCACTGCCCCTCTCCATCCCCTTCTCTTCCCCTCACCCCCCTCCCTTCTCCCCACCCCTCCCCCACCCCACTCCACTGCCCCTCTCCATCCCCCCTCACCCCCCTCCCTTCTCCCCACCCCTCCCCCACCCCACTCCACTGCCCCTCTCCATCCCCCCTCTCTTCCCCTCACCCCCCTCCCTTCTCCCCACCCCTCCCCCCACCCCACCCCATGCCCCTCTCCATCCCCCCTCTCTTCCCCTCACCCCCCTCCCTTCTCCCCACCCCTCCCCCACCCCACTCCACTGCCCCTCTCCATCCCCCCTCTCTTCCCCTCACCCCCCTCCCTTCTCCCCACCCCTCCCCCACCCCACCCCACTGCCCCTCTCCATCCCCCCTCTCTTCCCCTCACCCCCCTCCCTTCTCCCCACCCCTCCCCCACCCCACCCCACTGCCCCTTCCCATCCCCCCTCTCTTCCCCTCACCCCCCCTCCCTTCTCCCCACCCCTCCCCCACCCCACCCCACTGCCCCTCTCCATCCCCCCTCTCTTCCCCTCACCCCCCTCCCTTCTCCCCACTCCTCTCCCGCCCCACTCCACTGCCCCTCTCCATCCCCCTCTCTTCCCCTCACCCCCCTCCCTTCTCCCCACTCCTCTCCCGCCCCACTCCACTGCCCCTCTCCATCCCCCCTCTCTTCCCCTCACCCCCCTCCCTTCTCCCCACTCTCTCCCGCTTCCCTTTCCCGTCATTTCATTTGCCTGCCAAGCTGCAGCCTTCGTCTTCATAAAGAAGTGACAGTCCTCGCACGGGGGCAAAAACTCCACCACTGACTGGGCGCCAAAAACAACAACTGCGAAGCAAACAAACAAAAACAAAACAAAACAAAACACAATTACCCGACCTAATTACGCGTGTTCGTTAGTTACATTAAGGTTTTAAGTTCGTACCCATCAAAGTGATGGGGTACCTGAGAAACAAGCACACCAGCAGAGAGGGAGGGGGGGAGGTAGGAAGGTGGGGATGGAGTAGGGGTGGGTTGGGGAGGGATACCTGCCTTACACTATACTGATACCACCAGAACGAAAGACCCCACCGTTGTTAAGATGGGTGCTGAAACTGACATGCTAACCCTGAATGCAACCAGGTGAGGCTGCAACTGGGAACATCCAACAGCGAAGTCAGGGTCTCTACCGCTGGGCCAGGCTTCCCAAGGGTATACCAGTTCGATGTCAGGTTTCATGGAGGACCAAACCTGCTCTGTGTGTGTGTGTGTGTGTGTGTGCGTGTGCGTGTGTGTGTGTGTGTGTGTGTGTGGGGTGTTGTGTGTGTGTGTGTGTGTGTGTGTGTGTGTGAAGTGGGAAAGGGGGGATTCCAGGTAAAGAGGGGAGCTTGCAGGGTGGGTGGTGGGTGGAGATGGGGTGGGGCGAAAGCTGTAAGAGCTGACAGAGCGACGTGTAGACAGAGAGACAGAGTGAGAACAATCACAACAATCCAGTGTAGCTAAGAGCTGACAGAGCGACGTGTAGACAGAGAGACAGAGTGAGAACAATCACAACAATCCAGTGTAGCTAAGAGCTGACAGAGCGACGTGTAGACAGAGAGACAGAGTGAGAACAATCAGAACAATCCAGTGTAGCTAAGAGCTGACAGAGCGACGTGTAGACAGAGAGACAGAGTGAGAACAATCACAACAATCCAGTGTAGCTAAGAGCTGACAGAGCGACGTGTAGACAGAGAGACAGAGTGAGAACAATCACAACAATCCAGTGTAGCTAAGAGCTGACAGAGCGACGTGTAGACAGAGAGACAGAGTGAGAACAATCACAACAATCCAGTGTAGCTAAGAGCTGATAGAGCGACGTGTAGACAGAGAGACAGAGTGAGAACAATCACAACAATCCAGTGTAGCGAAGAGCTGATAGAGCGACGTGTAGACAGAGAGACAGAGTGAGAACAATCACAACAATCCAGTGTAGCTAAGAGCTGACAGAGCGACGTGTAGACAGAGAGACAGAGTGAGAACAATCACAACAATCCAGTGTAGCTAAGAGCTGAAGAGCGACGTGTAGACAGAGAGACAGAGTGAGAACAATCACACATTCCAGTGTAGCTAAGAGCTGATAGAGCGACGTGTAGACAGAGAGTCAGGGTGAGAACAATCACAACAATCCAGTGTAGCTAAGAGCTGATAGAGCGACGTGTAGACAGGGAGACAGAGTGAGAACAATCACAAAATTCCAGTGTAGCTAAGAGCTGACAGAGCGACGTGTAGACAGAGAGACAGAGTGAGAACAATCAGAACAATCCAGTGTAGCTAGAACAATCCAGTGTAGCTAAGAGCTGACAGCGCGACGTGCAGACAGAGAGACAGAGTGAGAGGCTCTGAGAACAATCTGGCCCAGCATTGTTGATGTACACACAGCCCTGCCTCTGTTCATTCCCTTTATCGCCTCACCGCCCCCCCCCCCCCCCCCCCCACACCGCCCGCCACTCTGGAACCCACTCCAACCACCGCCCACAACATGGAACACACACACACACACACACACACACACACACACACACACACACACACACACTCACACACACACACACACACACACAGACCACACACACACACACAAGACCACACACACACACACACACACACACACACAGACCACACACACACACACACACACACACACACACACACACACACACACACACACACACACACACACACACTCACACACACACACACAGACACACACATAGACCACACACACACACACACACACACACACACACACACACACACACACACACACACACACACAAGGTGGGTGGTACAGGTATCAATGTCTTCTTCACGTTCCTGTACACACAGCACTGGTTATCTTAATTCAGAGAGAGAGAGAGAGAGAGAGAGAGAGAGAGAGAGGAGAGAGAGAGAGAGAGAGAGAGAGAGAGAGTCACCACACTCACGATTCAAAGAAAGCGAGTCTTCCATTCGATAAGCTGAATATGAAACAGTCTCGCCATTTTTGGCATTTCCTATTCCCGTATTCCTTCACAAACATCTTGTCACCCCACCACTTTCAGTCC
>JAFLJL010014932.1:61481-64713 GCA_018398815.1 Conus ventricosus | reverse complement strand
AATAGGTGCCAAGGCCTGAAATGTGACGTCAACTAAGGAGAAGATCGTGTATTTGAAGACTGTTTGTGATTTCATCGGTGGAAATCCCCAAGACAAGGGAAATGATATGCCTTCGATCAACCATCAGTTTAGCATGTAATGCTGGCTCAAATTTATGGTAGGCCTCAAAATGCTCACGTGGATTACAAAGCTGAAGGTGTACAGAGCAGTTGTTCTCCCCACACTCCTCTATGCATTTAAAACGTGGACAGTATACCAACGGCATGCCAAGAAGCTGAATCACTTGCACACAGCCTGCCTCAGAAGGTTGTTAAACATAAAATGGCAGGATAAAATCCCAGACACGTAGCTGCTCGATCAAGCAGGCCTGCCGAACATACACACCGTCCTGATGCTGTCTCATCTTCGATTGGCAGTCATGTAGCTCGCATGCCAGACCACCGGCTACCCAAGACACACTTCTATGGTGAGCTACAACAAGGAAAGCGTTCCCATGGAGGTCAGAAAAAACGCTTCAAAAACACTCTCAAAACATCCTTGAAAGCGGTTAACATCAACCCTGACACATGGGAACACACTGCTGTGGATCGAGGTAGATTGCACTACTCTATCCACAAAGGCGCCAAGTTATGCGAAGAAAGGACAGCTGCATCGCAACAAAAGAGGCCGGCAAGGAAAGCCTGTGCCAGCAATCAAGGGCAGGTCTCCCACATTGTCTGTCCTAGCTGTCACCGCACATTCCGTGCACGCATCGGCTTGATCAGCCACCTGCGTAATCGCAAATCACCCCCCACCCCCACCCCACCCCACCCCCCTCCCCATAGGTGACCGGAGTGGTCCTCATCGATTCGAGGGCGAGCAACAGCGTGGATTATACAGTGCCTTAGTGCGAAATCGTAATTGTGGCGTGTGACCACAGCAAATGACTCCGCTCTGAGCGCCGCTGGTTACACCCGATTGGCAGCTGAGCGAGACATTCATTGTTCACTGACTCGCCATTCTGGCGGTGCAGCCAATACATAAACGATCGACTCCGTCTAAGAGACGCCGCTAGGCGATATACAATATATCTTTAATCGCCCGTCATGTCGATCTCATAAGGGCTGCCATTTTGAGCATACGAACGACTGATGATAAGTGTGTAGGTATGTGATCGGAAGTGTGGACGATACAGCTCTTTGATATCAAGGTGCTTCATTGTGTGTGGGGGATGGACGCTGGTTTGAAAGAGAGCCCGGGATGATTTATGTTGTGGCCACAATTGCATTGAAGCAGACATACATTGTCAGCCGCTGGTTCTCTGTGTGGTTTGAAAGATCGGCTCCGGTTATATAGCACGGCGTTTTTCATGCCCTGTTCTTGTATTTTCTGTCAACTGTGTGTGTGTGTGTGTGTGTGTGTGTGTGTGTGTGTGGTGAGGGGGGAGGGGAGGGGGGGTAATGTGTGAGTCAGTGTGTGTGTGTGTGTGCGTGTGTGTGTGTGTGTGGTGTGTGCGTGTGCGTGTGTGTGTGTGTGTGTGTATGCGTCGTGTGTTTGGTGTATGTGTGCGTATGTGTGTGGTGCGCGCGCGTGTGTGTGTGTGTGTGTGTGTGTGTGTGTGTGTGTGTGTGTGTGTGTGTGTGTGTGTGTGGTGGTGTGTGTGTGTGTGTGTGTGGGCGCGCGTGCGTGCGTGCGTGCGTGCATGTTTAAGATTCACCTCATGTTGTTTACAACTCAGCCGATCGAAAGGCTGCATATCAGACTGTCATCTTTGTCAGAACCAATTCCATACACAGGTATCAAAATAATCCAAAACAGAGATTTTGAACATACAAAAATTGCCAAAAACATTTTCCCATAAAATATTATATGTGAAGAAAAAAACAATATTTATCTCTTTCAGGAACTATAAAATGTACAGCGGATGAAACATCTCTAAATAAGATTTTCAAGGAGTCGGCTGTAAAGTGCGTCTGACATCGTGTAAGTGCCAACATCATCTAAGAGAAAAGAACGTGTTTTATAGTGGGGCGGTACATCACATGGAAAGCACCGCGAAGCTTCTTCACCTCTCAGAAGATACGGAGTGGGTGTAAAAGGAATGGCCTGAGTGTACTCACCACAAAATCTTTTTTATAGTCGCTAGTGGCAGATGGTAAAAAAAACTCTTCAAGGCTTGGACAGATTTGTGAGAGTTTGATATTCGTCTGCGAGTTCCAGTCCTCTTGCCAGAGGTGTTGGACATAGGTCTGAGCTTTAGGTTCCCCAGAGGTGTTGGACATAGGTCTGAGCTTTAGGTTTCCCAGAGGTGCTGGACATAGGTCTGAGCTTTAGGTTTCCCAGAGGTGTTGGACATAGGTCTGAGCTTTAGGTTCCACATCGGTGTGACGGGCAGAGAAGCTGTTCAATTCTCTGTGGCTTCCTTGGCGAACTGATCAACCCCTTCATTGCTTCGAATGCCACCGTGACCAGAAAGCCAAGCAATAAACCATGCTGTTACCATCATATTTCGGAGAAGTGCACAGCTAAAAACAAAGTTCAGGAGTAGATTAGGGATGACGGACAGCAATGGCCTCCAAAGCAGGAATGAGTCAGACAGAATGAGGGAGTCTTTATGTATTTTGATTTACAGACCACTTCAAGTGCCAGGACCAACGCTGTGAATTCAGCATTGTAGATGGAGCCGTCTCGGAGAATGTGTTGACAACATTTCTACGAGAATCATAAGCACCAGAATGATGGAAATTGAGAACAAAGCTCGGCAATAACAATGTCCGTTTCACCATACAGCTGATGGAGTCTTTGCGATAAAAGGCCAGATCGCAGAGGATTCCCGGGGCGTGGAAGATCCATGGCTGGTGGTCAGGAAACTCGGATGACTCGCACACCACTCCTCGTTCCGTGTCTGCACTGTTCAGATGAAAACGAATTCGAATTCCCTGGGGTGGAGCGGAACCAGACTACCGGGCGACAGACGGCCAGCCATCACACAGTGAGTGGGGCCCTGCTTGGCTCAGTCGCAGAGAACCGAATTTGAAAGTCTGAGTTGTGAGTTCGAACCTCCCTGACACCGAACGCAATGTAGGCTTTTCTCTGCCCATCTAAACGTGTTGTCGTTCTGGTGGTACGGGTGTGATGTGACCCCCCCCCCCCTTTTCCCCTGACACCCCTTCCCGGCTCCTCCTCTTCCCTTCTTCTATCCCGTCCCATACCGTCTAAAAATGCCTCTCTTCCAGGTTGCCAAATTAATCAG
>JAFLJL010014932.1:41481-56481 GCA_018398815.1 Conus ventricosus | reverse complement strand
ACTCAAGCGAAACGAGACAAATGCGAGTTCGATAACGAGTGGGACGTGCGACTAGACAGGATGAGAGTTCGTGCATGTTAAAAGAAAACGGCGCCAGCACGCAGTGTGCTTTTGTATTCGTTCTCTCTCTCTCTCTCTCTCTCTCTCTTCCTCTCTCTCTCTCTCTCTGTATGCGTGCGTGCGTGCATGCGTGTGCGTGGTGCGTGTGTGTGTGTGTGTGTGTTCGTTCGTTCTTTAATTTTACGTTGTTCCCTTTAAGTGTATTAGCGGGAAAGGGGGGGGGAAAGGGGGGGGGGGGGGGGGGGGGGGGGAGGGGGGAAGGGGAAGAAATAGGAGAAACAAAGGTATGAAAGAAGAGATTGTTCATGCATGCATTGATATTGTTTAGAGAGTGTGTGGTAGTAAAGATTATGTGTTTTTTCCTACATACCTACACCTACAATTCTATATAATCATCAAGCTTATATGGGATATGAATTGTTGAAAATGACAGAATTAGTAGAAAGGAAGTGAGGTTTACCATCTATATCAAACGTAACTTAACAATTAACAGAAGATTAGTATAACAACAATTGAATCCAACAATAAATTATTCAAATTCAAAGGAAAAGACCAATGGGACTAAGGTGTAAAACTTCTGAAAAACATTTAAGAAGATGGAAGTCATTTAACACTTCCTGAACAGTTAATGGTATTTGACGAGTCAGTAAATCCCCTGTAGTTTTCGTCATTAATTCTTTGATACTAGGACAGTGTAAAATCAGATGGCTAATGGAAATTTGATTTCCACATACACATTAATATCTTTAGAAAATTTTGTTTTAAAAGCATTTAAACGAATTTTGAACATCAGAGAACTAATATGTCTTGAACTTGTATCAGATATGTGATTTAAAATTAATTTGGAATTTATTGTCCTGACGCTTTTTATACAATTGTGTGAATATTGGCTATCTGATGTCTTCAGCATGTTATCAAACTATCTTTCGCTAGTTTTTCAATGTGATTATAATACTCGTGCAGATCTAGATTTATGTTAATTAGAATTGCCCCTTCAGTATTAACGTCCTGCATTTTTAGCTGCTCTGTCAACCAGTTCATTGGCATATATTCCGCAATGGGAAGGAACCCAGTAAAAAGTCACACTAATGTCTTTAAATGCCAATTGATGAATTACATGTCTGATTTCTAGTATCATTTCAAGACGTTTTTTGGCATTTTTGATCTTGATTGCTTGTAATGCCGATTTAGAATCTACACAGAGTAATATTTTACAACTATTCATAGGTAACTCCTCAATATGCTGTAAAGCCATTAAAATGGCTAACAACTCTGCAGTAAAAACTGAATAGTGATTACCTATATGATATCGTTTGACTGTTTTCATAGTAGGAATTACAAATGCTGAACCTGCATTGCCATTATCAAGTACAGATCCATCTGTGAATATTTTAATGTAATCACTATAGAAATTTTCCATGTGATCATTAACTAAATTTTTCAGAACGTTTGGAGATTGACTTTTGCTCAGTTCTGTATGATCAATATCAAAAATAGGTTTAATTTGTTCCCAAGATGGTACAGGTAAAAAAGATGGTTTAATTGCTATTTTTTTCACTTTTTAATTCTGTAGAATTAATCATGTCGGAGACAAACGAATTAATTGGTTGCAAACAGTGTATTGTCTTAGCCTGTTAACAAAGTCATTGCTTAGAATTTTTCTTTGTTTCTTCATTACAGAATGAGTTATGTGCAAATGATTTTAATACAACTTAGCTGCAGAGATTTTCCTATGTTCATCAAGAGAAGAACTCCTGCTTCTTTATATGACCCAAGATTAAAAGCATGAGTCGGCACTCCTAGTGCCAGTTTAAAGGCTTTACAATCTATACTTTGTAGTTTTTTAACAAATGTTTTGGTGCACTAAAGAAAGATTCCTGGCCGTAGGTTAAACGCGAACGAACTAAGGAATTAGCAAGACATAAAAGCGCTTTTGTGTCTTGACCCCATCGCTGTTTACTAATAATTTTGAGAAAATTTAAAGCTTTTCTGGCTTTATTTTAATATATAGTCTATATGTTGATTCCACGTAAGTTTGGATGATAAATATACACCCAGAAACCTTACGCTTTGCGAATAATTAATGACACTGCCACCAATAGTGAAATCAGGCAGTTTTTCTGGTTAAGCCCCGAATTAAAAGTACCATATGTGTTTTTTCTAATGATAAAGAAAGTCCATTTTCCTTCATAAATATATCAATTTTATTTAGTTCGCGTTGGTACACTTTTTTGGTATAGTTAAGTGCTCTAATTGGAGTTTTACGCTTCATTGTCACCTTCATTCCACATGCATATATCATCTGCATACTGGGCTAAAACTGTATCTTTTGATAGATTATTTGGAAGATCTGCTATAAGTATATTGAATAAAATAGGTGAAATAACTGAGCCTTGTGGAAGACCCATCTGAAGTTCTCTGGACTTTAGAATATGTGCTTCCAACTCTTACCTGTATAAAACGTTGTGATAAAAAAATTTGTATGTAGTTATACATATTACTATTTATATTGTATGTTTTGAAGTTTTTGGAGTAATCGGTAATGCCATACTTGATCGTAAGCTTTTTTTCACATCAAAAAAGGTTGCTAGAATATTTTTCCGTCTGCCAAACTGCTGTTTAATTGTGTCGTAAGTTTGACTAAATGTTCAGTAGTGGAGCGACCTTTGCAAAAAGCGGCTTGATTTTTGGAATAATGTTTGTTTTTCACAGAAATGAACTAGTCTACTTGAGACTATTTTTTTCCATTAACTTGCATACATGAGATGTTAAGGAGATGGGTCGATAGCTATTTTTATCAGTCCGAGGTTTTTCCCTGCTTGTGTATACGGACAACAATTGAGTGTTTCCAGATAAGAGGCATTTCACCATTAGACCACAGCATTTTTGTATCAAAGAATGTAAAAATTGAACTACATTTTGTGGTAATGCTTTAACAATTCATAAGATATCCCATCTAGTCCAACAGACGTCTTATTTTTACCCATATGTGAAATACATTCAATTACTTCATCGAGTGTTATATTTGAATTTACATAGCTTTTTAACTGAGGTTTATCAAAACTATGATCTGATATGATGTTACTTTCCTCCTCATTTTTTCTGTATTGTCTACTTTCAGTTGATAGTCCAGTAATTCTAACTGCAATTTGCATACAAATCAGCAAATGCTTCCGCTTTTTCTTGATTAGAGGGTATATCTGAACTCTCCAGTTTGATTGGGCATTGAGGTAAGTTTATCCCATTCTTCATCGTTTTCATTTTTCCCCATACCTTTTGCATATCTTTATAGTTTTATAACTTCATTAGCACAAAATGAGACCAATACTGTCCTTTTTGCTTGTGCGTTAACTCTATTTGCTTTGTTTTTTTGCTTTTTTGGATTCTAGGTGATTGGGAATCGAATTATCCTTTAAGTAATTTTCAAATTTTATCCTTTTTCAGATTTAGCCTTTTCACAATCATCGTTCCACCAAACATTACCAGAATGTTTATTTGATTTCTTTGTTCTAGACATAGGAATTGATTGATTAGCAGCACTTAGGACTGCATTAGTAAATACAGAATACAATTCATTGATATCTTTATCATTGACGCCTTCGACATGAAATGTTGATAAGAGTTCTGAACACTTGTTCCCAGTTAGCATGTTTGTATATATACTTCGGAATTTTTATCTTCTGTTTGATCCTTGTTTTTTGTGCTAGAGAGTTCAAAGCTAGTAATAACAGGAATATGGTCACTATTAAGGCTATCATCTAAAGAATCCCATTTACAAATTGGTGCCAGATCTGGAGAAACAAGAGTTAGATCAATAGCTGTTGCTCTATGATAAGGATTATCAGGGATTCGCGTTATTCTACCGTCATTCAGAAGATACAATGATGAATCAACAATATTCTCAATGAAACGGTTGCTAGTAATGTTTTCACAGTTCTTCCTCCCAAAATGGTGAATGCGCGTTAAAATCTCCTGTTATTAGTACCTTTTTTCCCTTGTCCGCTTGAAACGTACGAATCCATTCTGTATTATATCATCTGGACCCTTTGGTAAATACACAGATATGACGGTTAATAAAGTGTTATTAAAACTTAACCGTCACTGCACAAGAATGTATACCAAGTAATTCTGATGGGACTGGATTTGGGCACAGAGTGTAATTTACCCCTTCATGCACATAAATGGCAGTATTAATTTTCTCGTTAGTGTCTATCTTTTCGATGATAGGAGGAAAATAGTAATTGTCTAGTTGGGGCAGCTTTTCTTTCTTAACATTCAATGACTGAAGACTTAAAACATGATATTGGTGATGGGCTAGGTGTTGTTCTAGATGTTCAATAGTTTGTGTTAACTGATCTGCAGTTCCACTGAAAAACGTTAAAAACATTCCCTAGAGACATATGTTTAAAGACTAAAGACAAAATGGACAGAGGTAACCCAGCAGCAGTGTCACATTAAAAGACATGGCGGCAGTAGGTGTGAGCTGACTAATAAAAGTTCCAGTCCTCCAGAATTGTAGAACCGGTTGTGCCAGCTGGGAGGATGCGGGCCAGGATGGTCGTGGTACCAATGGCGACGTGAAGGACGGGCAGGTCTCTTGGGGATCTCCCACAGCAAGGCCCTCGTGTGTCGTCCGATGTTCCCCGCCAGCAGACTGGAACCTCTCTTTGTTAGGTGCACCTCGTCTCGAAGATGCTCCATTCTGATGTTGTTATTTTGAATAAACGAAATGTTTTTCACCTCATACAACTCAGAAGTGACTTTTGCATTAAACAGAACACGTTTGATTTCGAGTTTCTTGTCTCTAACTGGAGTCAGTTTGCTGACCGCGAACTTAACCTTAGTGTGCTTTTTCAGCTGCAGTTTTTAGCGTCTGCACAAACGATGTGCTGATGTCTTCTGCAGCAGAAGTCTTTAGATCGTTGATGCAGCAGTGTATTACCACTGCATCAGGTTTCTACCTCGCATCGTCAAGTTCTTGGAGACGTTGCTCTAGTCCCTTTACCTTATAGCTTCTTTGACGTGTCGCATTCAAATCGTACGACTTTCCAAGCTCCTATCGTCCACGCCGTTGGCAACCGAGTCATGAATCACCGAACTTTAGGTAGGCTTAGTTTCTCTTCTTCTGCTTTCGTTTTATTCTTCTTTTGACAATCATCGTCACGACGTGATCTGACGTCATTTTTATCTTTGCATCAGTTTGAATAGGAGGCCTGACGTCATGTTCTGTTTTGATGTTCTTTTCACTATAACTGATTTGCTTCTGCATTTTGGGCTTTTTCTTGAGCAGAAATTGTCTGTTGTTGATCGATGTGTTCGAGGTGGGGTTTTGACCACTTCAGCATACGATGTTGTGTTTGTAGGACATATTTCTGTTTGTGTAGCTGTTGTTGCATGGAAACGTGGGGTTTGGCTACTTTCTCTAGGATCTTCGTTTGAGCTAAAACGGCCTTCTCCAGTGATTTGATGCGATCTTCTAGAGTTAATTTCATGCCAAGAGCGTAATTTTCTTCACCGACCTCATTTGTTGTTGTAGAAGACTCCGTTGAATGACGATGGGTTGATGTTGCTTGGGCAGCTGTAGGCATAGAAAGCTCCAGTAACGGAGTGTCGTCTCGCTGCTCGACTGTTTCGGCGAAGTTCTGCTGGCAACGAGCATTTCCCAGTAAAGTTGAGTAACGCCACGGTCGCAGGCCTGTTGATTTGGGCGCCGCTAACTTTCTGAAGGCTCTTGACTTCATGTTCCCCGACAACTCAAAAAAACTGCCGCAGATGTTTAAGCTAGCCACTGTGTGTGTCCGCCATCTTGTGTGTGTGTGTGTGTGTGTGTGTCCGTCTGTCCCTCCCTCTCTCTGCATCCATCCATCCATCCATCCATCCATCTGTCTATCTATCTATCTATCTATCTATCTATCTATCTATCTATCTATCTATCTATCTATCTATGTGGCTGCCTGTCTATCCATCCATCTACCTATCCATCTTCCTACTTATCTGTCTATTTGTCTGTCTGTCTGTTTGTCTACCTGCCTATCTATCTATCTATTCATCTGTCTACCTGTCGGTCTTTTTATCCATTTGTCTATTACCTATTCATCTGTCTGTACATGAACCTATCTATCTATAGGTCTGTGTATGTCCGTCAACCTACCTGTCTCTGTCTACTTATCTATCCATCTAACAATCTATCAAACTGTCTGTCTATCTAGATATCTATCTGCAAAAACGTTCCCCCCACCCCCATCTCTCTCTCTCTCTCTCTCTCTCTCTCTCTCTCTCTCTCTCTCCTCTCTCTCTCTCTCTCTTTCTCTCACACACACACACACACACACACACACACACACACACACACACACACACACACACACACACACACAAGTGAACCCCAGCACTTCATACTACAATGTCTTGTGATTCGTTTGTACATATTTGGCGGATACAGTACTTAACACTTTTTTTCAGATTTGGGCAGATCCCCCACCCCCACTCCTCCACCCCACCCCCCACCCACACACCCACCGCAGTCCGCCTCACTCCGCAACATAGGCCTACTACTACAACAGCCTGAACGACTTCCTGAAGAAGAGGGTGGAAGACTTCTTTCATGCCTCTTCACATTCCACTCCTGCTCAGGCTGCCCCTTGGCGAGGAGTGAGGTGGAGAAGGCTGCAAATCGCTCACAGTCCTTGTGGCGCTGGTAGTCCCTCATCACTTCATCGTGGACAGCGCCTGCAACAGTGCCGTTGGTTTACAGGGGCAGTTCACCTCGTTTTCTAACACTTCTGTTCGGATTGTCATGGATGGGTTGTGGTGCATTGCGTTGTGTTGTTTTTGTATTGCGTTGTGTTGGTTTTGTATTGTGTTGTGTTGTGTTTTTTTTGTATTGTGTTGTGCTGGTTTTGTATTGTGTTGTGTTGTGTTGTTTTTGTATTGTGTTGTGCTGGTTTTGTATTGTGTTGTGTTGTGTTGTTTTTTGTATTGTGTTGTCTTGTTTTTGTATTGTGTTGTGTTGTGCTGGTTTTGTATTGTGTTGTGTTGGTTTTGTATTGTGTTGTCTTGTTTTTGTATTGTGTTGTGTTGGTTTTGTATTGTGTTGTCTTGTTTTTGTATTGTGTTGTCTTGTTTTTGTATTGTGTTGTCTTGTTTTTGTATTGTGTTGTCTTGTTTTTGTATTGTGTTGTGTTGGTTTTGTATTGTGTTGTCTTGTTTTTGTATTGTGTTGTGTTGGTTTTGTATTGTGTTGTGTTGGTTTTGTATTGTGTTGTTCTTGTTTTTGTATTGTGTTGTGTTGGTTTTGTATTGTGTTGTGTTGGTTTTGTATTGTGTTGTCTTGTTTTTGTATTGTGTTGTCTTGTTTTTGTATTGTGTTGTGTTGTGTTGTTTTTGTATTGTGTTGTGTTGTGTTGTTTTTGTATGTGTTGTGCTGTTTTTGTATTGTGTTCGTGTATGATTTTTTTTCAACTGTATTGATTTATAGGGCAGTTCTCCTCGTTTCCAAACACGCCTGTTCTGATGTCATGATGGTGCACGCCTGTTCTGATTGTCATTGATGGGTTGGAGTGTGTAGTAGAATTTTGTTTTGTATTGCAATGTGTTGCTTTTGTATTGTGTTGTCTGATTTTTCAACTCTGTTGATTTATAGGGGCAGTTCACCTAATTGTTTCCGACAGGTGTGTTCTCATCTTTATAGTTGGGTTGGGTTGTATTTCGTCATATTGTTTTATATTGTATTGTAATGCTTTTGTATTGTATTGTATTGTAATGTATTGCTTCATGATTTTTGTAACTGTGTTGACTTCTGTTGTATTGTATGGTATTGCATTGTTTTTCGCATTGTGTTGTGCTGCATCGTCTGTCATTGCATTTTTAGTTTTGTATCATGTTGCTTTGCAAATGCATTGCTTTATATTGTTTTGTGTGGTGTTGTGTTGCATTGTGTTCCATTGCAGTATACTGTTTTGTGTTGTGTTGTATTGTGTTCCATTGCAGTATACTGTTTTTGTGTGGGGTTGCATTGTGTTCCATTGCAGTATACTGTTTTGTGTGGTGTTGCATTGTGTTCCATCGCAGTATACTGTTTTGTGTGGTGTTGCATTGTGTTCCATCGCAGTATACTGTTTTGTGTTGTGTTGCATTGTGTTTCATTGCAGTATTTTGTTTTGTGTGGTGTTGCATTGTGCTCCATCGCAGTATACTGTTTTGTGTTGTGTTGCATTGTGTTCCATCGCAGTATACTGTTTTGTGTGGTGTTGTGTTGCACATTCTACGTTGCACTCAATTGTTTTGACTGTGTTTATTACATTGTTACGTTTTCTGTTGTGTCGCATCGTATCGTATTATCTTGTGTTGTGTTACATTGTATCTCGTCGCATTATGTTCTTGCGTACTCTGTCGCATTGCATGGCATGTTACTGTGTTGTGTTACACTCTTCTGCGTTCACTCCATTTCGTCGCGTTAGACTGCATCGCTTGACATTACTTTTGTATTGTGTTGCATTGTATCGTAATTCATATATTGTTTGTATTGCGTTTTGTTGCGCAGCATTTTATTGGAGTAAGCTGTCTCATTGTATTGTATTGTATTGTATTGTATTGTATTGTATTGTATTGTATTGTATTGTATTGTATTGTATTGTATTGTATTGTATCGTGCTGCAGCCTTGCTGCTGCTTCTAGCAGCTCTTGTCTCGGAGATGTTCTCCTCCATGAGTCTTGTGAAGCGTGTCGATGAGCCTGTCCGCTCACAGCAACGTTACGAACAGATCACCACAGCACCACACACAGACAATACCAACCAACTGCCTGTACTGGGGCTGCGAGGAGACTCTGTCCACTCACAGCAACGTTACGAACAGATCATCACAGCACCACACACAGACAATACCAACCCACTGCCTGTACTGGGGCTGCGAGGAGACTCTGTCCGCTCACAGCAACGTTACGAACAGATCACCACAGCACCACACACAGACAATACCAACCAACTGCCTGTACTGGGGCTGCCAGGAGACCAGCCCGGGTGAGGCTGTGTATGGATGGAACAGCTAGAATGAATAGCCGTGCCGGTAATAATATCACCGACAGGTATGAGAGACGTGACAACAACAACAACAACAACAACGATGACGACGACGACGAGGACGGCGACAACAACGACGACGACGAAAACAATAACAACAACAACAACAACAAAACTAATACAAAAGTGCATCCCATCAAAAAAAAATCAAAAGATGGAAAGATGCACAACTACAACAAAAACACATCCAATCAACAAAAATCAAAAGAAGGAAACATACACAACTAAACAAAAATACATCCAATCAATAAAAATCAAAAGATGGAGAGATACACACCTAGAACAAAAATACATCCAATCAATAAAAATCAAAAGATCGAAAGATGATTTGGAGAAGACATCAGAGCGTGGCGCGTGCCGGACCATAAATTTAGCCTTCTTCAGATTTTTTGCAGACATTGATTAACATTTCTGGCGCACCCACTACTTGTTCTTTCTTTTTTTTTTTCTTTTTTTTTTCTTCTTTTGTTTTGTTTTGTTTGGGGTTTTTTTTTTATGTGGCACTGCTTCGGGAACGTCGATCAGATAGTAATATCATCCCAATCGCAGTTCATTCAACGGTCAAAACTTAATTTCTTTCACAGCGTAATATGATATCTAGATGTTTAATGATGAAATGATAAATGCCCTTCCGACATATTACTGAAAAGGAAAATAGCATTAAAAAAAATCTACTGGTGTAGATCTTAAGATACGACGATGCAATCGGCAGATGTTCTTTGCCCCCCCCCCCCCCCCCCACCCCCCCACCCCCCCCCCCACCCCCTCACCAATCCCATCCTTCATCCTTTCAAAGGATGAGTGATTAATATCAAAGGTGTGTATATGTGTGTGTCTTTGTGTGTGTGTGAAAATTTGACAGGAGAGAGAGACAGAGACAGAGGGAGAGAAAAAAAAAAGAGACAGAAAGAGAATCTGTATTTATTTACATATTACTTTCTTCGCAGTTCTCCCACCCCCACCCATAGTGTGCATGCGTGCGCGCGCGCGCGTGCGTTTGTGTGTGTGTGGTGTGTGTGTGTGTGTGTGTGTGTGTGTGTTTTGTGTGTGTGTGTGTGTGTGTGTGTGTGTGTGTGTGTGTGTGTGTGTGTGTGTGTGTGTGTGAGACAGATAGACCACTGCCACCTCAATGCCTAGTCTCTGTTAGAGAGAGAGAGAGAGAGAGAGAGAGAGAGAGAGACAGACAGACAGACAGACAGACAGGCAGACAGACAGACAGATAGACAGACAGAGACAGAGAGGCAGACAGTCAGTCTGCATGTGTCTGCACATGACTTTCTTTACATTTACCTTCCCCCCCCCCCACCCCACCCCCATTCACCTCCACCTCCTCCTCCCTTCTCTCCTTCACACACATACCACCGGTTCCCCCCACCCCCACCCTTCCCGTTCCTCCAACCCTACCCCATCCTCTCTATCTCCCCCCATCCTTCTCCACCCCCACCCACACTTTCCCATTCATAACATTTTATGAAGCGCGAGTCCTATTGATAAACAGCACAAAGGCTATCACAGTTCACGTGCAGATGAACCTCGAAGATCGAACGTGACGGTAAAGACAGGTGCAACGAAGTGAGAGCGACAGGCGCCCTCTGCGGACACAAATGGGGAGATAATAACATTAAAATAACATAAGAATGGAGCTTTTGACGCTTCTCTGCCTTTTTTTTTTTCGCTTCAACTCCGTTCCTATCCTCTGTCTCTACAGCGTCAAGCAATAGCAACCATTCTTGATCAGTAGATAGGTTTTATTGATTGATTCATTCATTCATTCATTCCTTGCAGTCATGGCTACAGGAAAGGCCATGTCTCCGCTGAAATAGGTATTTAATAGATAAATGAATAGACCGACCGACCGACCGACAGACTGACGGACGGACGGACGGACGGGTGGATGTATGGATGGGGGAACTGAGAGAGAGAGAGATTGAAGGAGACACAGAGAGAAGAGAGAGAGAGAGAGAGAGAGAGAGAGAGAGAGAGAGAGAGAGAGAGAGAGAGATTTCATCATCATCAAGGAGGCGTCACTGCGTGCGGACTAGTCCATATACGCTACACCACATCCGCTAAGTTTTGAGACCACACTACGCATGATTTGAAGCTGATGGATAAATGAATTAACAACAAAGATGAGACAATTAAAGAAGAAGGTCTCGTGGCTACGACTCAGCGGATGTCTGACCTACGCATTAGCCCAACGCGCGAGAGAGAGACTGAGAGAGAGAAAGAGATTGAGAGAGAAAGAGACAGACAGACAGACAGAGAGACTGAGAGAGATGACAGATTGAGAGAGAGAGAGAGAGAGAGAGAGAGAGAGAGAGAGAGAGAGAGAGAGAGAGAGATTGAAAGAAAGAGAGAGAGAGATGTGTTGTTTATAGTCCAATCACCCACAGTAGGCCATATCAGGGCTATCAACACGTCAGACAGTTCCCTACATAGAGTAGTTTTCAATCCGAAACTTATTGAAACACATTTTCAAAGCAACACATTTAAACCACAAAAAAAAGCTACTCAAGCATCTTTCAGTCGGAAAATCTTTGATCAGATAAAAACGACTTATCCGTTTCAGGAACGGTAAAACTCACATCAGATGGAACATCTTTGAACAAGGTTTTCATGGAGTCTGTTCTGATGCGTTTCATGTCAGACATCCTGGAAGTCTCAGCAGCGATAAGAACGTAATTTATAGTTAGTACACAGTGGAGCTCTTTCACGTTCAAAACACACTGGCTGTAAAAAAAAAAGAGTGGCGTGCATGTAAAGGCCAAAGTCAGGCTCTTCAACACCAACATCAAGGCAGTTCCATCGCACGGAGCGGAGACCTGGAGAACTACAGTCGCCACCACCAAGAAAGTGCAGGTGTTCATCAACAACTGCCTGCGCAAGATTCTCCGCATCCGATGGCCAGACACCATCAACAACAACGAGCTCTGGGAGAGAACAAACCAGTTGCCCGCAGAACAGGAAATCAAGACACGACGTTGGGGGTGGATTGGACATACGCTGCGGAAGCCTGCAAGCAACACCACCAGACAAGCCCTAACATGGAACCCCCAAGGACAACGAAAAAAAGGTCGGCCAAGGAACACCTGGCGCACAGGGACCTGGAAGCAGACATCAGGAACATGGGATGACTTGGAACCAGCTGGAAAAAAAAAGAGCCCAGGACAGAGATGCCTGGAGGTCCTTGGTTGGCGGCCTGTACCCCAGGAGGGGTAATAGGCGATGATAATGATGATGCATGTAATGGGCACATAATCGTTCCTTCTCTACGGCCCCAAGTGGCGGACAGTCAACCCTCGTCAAGGTTCCAGAGGATTAGAATGATTTCGTTATCCGTCTGCGTGTTCCAGTCTTTCTGCCAGAGGTCTGTGGCATCAGTGAGCTTTTGCTTTCAGACCGAAGTGAGGGATGAAGAGAATCTGTGCAGTTCTGTATTTGCGGCATTCTTGGCCAGTGAGAAATAGAGAATCCTCAAAGTTCTGTATTTGCGGCATTCTTGGCCAGTGAGAAAAAGAGAATCATCAAAGTTCTGTATTGGTGGCATTCTTGGCCAGTGAGAAATAGAGAATCCTCAAAGTTCTGCATTGGTGGCATTCTTGGCCAGTGAGAAATTGAGAATCTTCAAAGTTCTGTATTGGCGGCCATTCTTGGCCAGTGAGAAATAGAGAATCTGCGCAGTTCTGTATTGGCGGCATTCTTGGCCATGAGAAATAGAGAATTGTCAAAGTTCTGTATTGGCTGCATTCTTGGCCAGTGAGAAACAGAGAATCATCAAAGTTCTGTATTGGCGGCATTTTTGGCCAGTGAGAAATAGAGAATCTTCAAAGTTCTGTATTGGCGGCCATTCTTGGCCAGTGAGAAATAGAGAATCATCAAAGTTCTGTATTGGCGGCATTCTTGGCCAGTGAGAAATAGAGAATCCTCAAAGTTCTGTAGTGGTGGCATTCTTGGCCAGTGAGAAATAGAGAATCTTCAAAGTTCTGTATTGGTAGCATTATTGGCCAGTGAGAAAAAGAGAATCTTCAAAGTTCTGTATTGGCGGCCATTCTTGGCCAGTGAGAAATAGAGAATCTTCAAAGTTCTGTATTGGCGGCATTCTTGGCCAGTGAGAAATAGAGAATCATCAAAGTTCTGTATTGGCGGCATTCTTGGCCAGTGAGAAATAGAGAATCATCAAAGTTCTGTATTGGCGGCATTCTTGGCCAGTGAGAAAAAGAGAATCTTCAAAGTTCTCTATTGTGGCATTCTTGGCCAGTGAGAAAAAGAGAATCTTCAAAGTTCTGTATTGGCGGCATTCTTGGCCAGTGAGAAATAGAGAATCTTCAAAGTTCTGTATTGGCGGCATTCTTGGCCAGTGAGAAATAGAGAATCTTCAAAGTTCTGTATTGGTGGCATTCTTGGCCAGTGAGAAAAAGAGAATCTTCAAAGTTCTGCATTGGCGGCATTCTTAGCCAGTGAGAAATAGAGAATCCTCAACGTTCTGTATTGGCGGCATTCTTGGCCAGTGAGAAATAGAGAATCTTCAAAGTTCTGTATTGGCGGCATTCTTGGCCAGTGAGAAAAAGAGAATCTTCAAAGTTCTGTATTGGCGGCATTCTTGGCCAGTGAGAAATAGAGAATCTTCAAAGTTCTGTATTGGCGGCCATTCTTGGCCAGTGAGAAATAGAGAATCCTCAAAGTTCTGTATTGGCGGCCATTCTTGGCCAGTGAGAAATAGAGAATCATCAAAGTTCTGTATTGGCGGCATTCTTGGCCAGTGAGAAATAGAGAATCCTCAAAGTTCTGTAGTGGTGCATTCTTGGTCAGTGAGAAGAAGAGAATCTTCAAAGTTCTCTATTGGTGGCATTCTTGGCCAGTGAGAAAAAGAGAATCTTCAAAGTTCTGTATTGGCGGCATTCTTGGCCAGTGAGAAATAGAGAATCTTCAAAGTTCTGTATTGGCGGCATTCTTGGCCAGTGAGAAAAAGAGAATCTTCAAAGTTCTGCATTGGCGGCATTCTTGGCCAGTGAGAAATAGAGAATCTTCAAAGTTCTGTATTGGCGGCCATTCTTGGCCAGTGAGAAATAGAGAATCCTCAAAGTTCTGTATTGGCGGCCATTCTTGGCCAGTGAGAAATAGAGAATCATCAAAGTTCTGTATTGGCGGCATTCTTGGCCAGTGAGAAATAGAAAATCCTCAAAGTTCTGTAGTGGTGGCATTCTTGGTCAGTGAGAAAAAGAGAATCTTCAAAGTTCTCTATTGGTAGCATTCTTGGCCAGTGAGAAAAAGAGAATCTTCAAAGTTCTGTATTGGCGGCATTCTTGGCCAGTGAGAAATAGAGAATCTTCAAAGTTCTGTATTGGCGGCATTCTTGGCCAGTGAGAAAAAGAGAATCTTCAAAGTTATGCATTGGCGGCATTCTTGGCCAGTGAGAAATAGAGAATCCTCAAAGTTCTGTATTGGCGGCATTCTTGGCCAGTGAGAAATAGAGAATCTTCAAAGTTCTGTATTGGCGGCATTCTTGGCCAGTGAGAAAAAGAGAATCTTCAAAGTTCTGTATTGGCGGCATTCTTGGCCAGTGAGAAACAGAAAATCTTCAAAGTTCTGTATTGGCGGCATTCTTGGCCAGTGAGAAACAGAGAATCTTCAAAGTTCTGTATTGGCGGCATTCTTGGCCAGTGAGAAATAGAAAATCGGCCCAGTTCTTTGCTTGTGGCATTCTTGTCCAGTCAGAAATAAGAGAAGCTGCACAGTTCTTTATTGGTGGCATTCTTGGTTAAGTTTATCAGCTCGCTCGTTGCCTCGAATGCCAACATGACCGGGAACCCAAACAAAAACTGTGCTGTAATTAACACATATCAAGAGGTGTACGATATTGT
>JAFLJL010014932.1:28981-31481 GCA_018398815.1 Conus ventricosus | reverse complement strand
CCACGAAGACCGTATTCAAGGATATTCCATCAGATGTGATTTTTGGGGGTTCTTAAATATAAAAAAAATAAATAAATATTTGTCATTCGATCCGTGCTTTAGCAGAAAAACTAACAGATACATTTTAAGGCGCTTTAAGGATCTTTGAAATAAAACTGGTTTACTGATATCCATTTTCTTTGGCAACAAAAAGCGCACGCGGAATCGATTGTGACGATGCAGCAGCACCTAGCAGTCGGCCGGGCCTTAAACAACAGGAATTGGATTGAACTGAAATGAAGTGTGCAATATCATGGCACGGACGGGGGAAAAATGGACTGCACACGATTTTTTTTGTTTGTTTCTTTCTTTCTTTCTTTCTTTCTTTTGTTTTGTTTTCATACAAAATACAGATCCAGATGTGGACATGAAAGGCCTCCTTTCCGCCTGGCTGATTTATACCGTGACACTCAGAAATGGCGTCGTCCACTTTGCTCACACGTCCCATGGCCAAGTCACTCACGACTGCTCCGAGAGGGTGGAGGAGAAGAAGTGAGGGGAGGGGGACAGAGGGGCATGTGTGTAGGGGGGGTAGGAGGAGGGGACATCATTTGTCCATGACATGATTGTGGACTGGAAGAGGGGAGGGGACAAAAAAAAAAAAAGCAGTCAAGCTGTTTTTCACGGTTTCAGACAAGCGCGAAAAAGAGCATCTAAAAGGTTAACAGCCTTTACGTTAAAGGAAGGAGGGCGGGCCGGAGGGAGGGGGGGGGGGGGGGAGTAGATGGTAAATGTGAGAGGGGAGAGGGGGGGGTTCGGAAGGTGGACGATGGGTGATTAGACGACGTCGATCACACGGGTAGGACTGATACTATAAGAACGGGAGGGGATCTGGAACATCTCAAGGTCAACCGTCGCATGTGACGACGACACGTGATGCTGTGCACGTGACGACACTCCTGTCCGCCACGGTTTGTGTGTTGATGAGTCGTTTCTGACATTGTCGTTTGTCACGTGCTTCCTTCTTCTCCGGCGCTTGACTTAAAAAAAAAAAAAAGCACCGACACCGACCACCCGATAATCAACTTCCACGATCACATCTTGGAATAACGTCATTAAGTAAAAGTGCCGTCACCTTTGACGTCATGAGAATCGTCACGCAAACAGCAGCAGCACTACGTGCACTACTCAAGTTGTACCATTGATGTCGATCGCCGAATCACCAACAGCGGCAACATAGTCAGAGGTGGCATGTACTACACCATCGAACGACGGATTAAATCTTTTTTTTTTTAACCGGCAGATTAAATCTTTTTTTTTAACCGGATTTGTTTAATACCTTCTCTCTCTCTCTCTCTCTCTCTCTCTCTCTCTCTCTCTCTCTCTCTCTCTCTTCTAGGCTAGGACTCCCATGTGCAGAACTCAATATATCTGGGTGTATGTCACCGGTTTAAATTCAGCCAGTAAGGCAGCCATATCCCGTCTTCCGGGGATGATGTCTAAAAACGACACCGGTGAAGATGAATTAGTGTGCATGCGTGCATGTGTGTTTGTGTGTGTGTGTGTGTGTGTGTGTGTGTGTGTGTGTGTGTGTGTGTGTGTGTGTGTGTGTGTGTGTGTGTCTGTCTGTCTGTCTGTCTGTCTGTCTGTGTATGTCTGTGTCTGTGTGTGAGAAAGACAGCATGTGATATGTGTGTGCGAACACACGCACGTGTGTGTGTGTGTGTGTGTGTGTGTGTGTGTGTGTGTGTGTGTGTGTGTGTGTGTGTGTGTGTGTGTGTGTGTGTGTGTGCGTGTGTGTGAGTGTGTGTGTGTGTGCGAGTGCGCGCACGTGTGTGTATGCGTGCGTGTTGTGTGTGTGTGCGTTAGAGCATGCATTAACACAAGGAACCGTGGTTTGAAATCTCATCAAAACGACCAGAAGGGGGAGAGTGGGGTGGGTGGGCACAGTATGCGCTAATAGCTCCGAAAAGAAAAACCACCTCTCTCCTGCCTGTTTCAAGCAGGGACTGAACCCAACGGCCCCTTGACGAAAGGAACAACGCAGTATCCGCTGGACCAACAAGCTCCCTTGCTTCAGATTCATTCAACCAAGCTCTCGCTTCGTAAGATTTTAAAACAATACTCTCAAAGACTTTCTCCCCATTTCAGCACATCGTTAACGTTTTAAACACCAAATACCCCTGAGCAGCGAAGTAAACCCATCAACTCACAAATCAATGGATCAGACACGAAGTCAGCGAAACAAACTGGTACAACAGAAGACGCCCTTGAAGCTGAAACCAACAATGGCACACTCGAGAGGTGAAGAGCTAATACAAATTCGCCAAGCGCTTCCAAAAAAAAATGTATATATATACATATATATATAAAGAAAGAAAAATGAAAAATAAAAAATACTAAAAGCCGGTCCTTGCTGTAATGAAAATAGTTTCCCTTGGCGGGGCCTCGGACACTGAAACCAACCGACGTTCGTGACGCGACCTGGACCCGGTGTGTGTGTGGACGGCTCTCTGAGGGG
>JAFLJL010014932.1:0-27981 GCA_018398815.1 Conus ventricosus | reverse complement strand
GATCTGCGGTTCTGGGATGGGCTGTATGACAGGACAGGCTTGGGTGTGGCTATGTATGGCGGGAAGCCCGGATGGACAACGTAGGGAGTAGTGTCGCTGGGGAAGGGGGAGGGGGTGAAGGATGGGGAGATAAGACAACAAAGAAAGAGAAAGACAGACAGACAGAGACAGAGACAGACAGAGAGACTGAGACAGACAGAGAGAGACACAGACAGACAGAGACAGACAGACAGAGAGACAGTGAGGCAGACAGACAGACAGAGAGACAGTGAGACAGACAGACAGAGAGAAAGAGAGACAGACAGAGAGACAGTGAGACAGACACGGAGAGAGACAGACACAGACAGACAGACAGAGAGACAGAGAAAGAGACAGACACAGACACAGAGAGAGAGACAGTGAGACAGAGAGAGAGAGAGACAGACAGGCAGACAGAGAGAGGAGAGAGAGAGAGAGAGAGAGAGAGAGAGAGAGAGAGAGAGAGAGAGAGAGAGAGAGAGAGATGAGGGTGGAAAGAAACGGAACAATATATCCAACTTAAAACTCTCAGACAGTTAGGGGTTCCCCTCTCTCTCTCTCTCTCTTGTCTAACACTCTCTTTTGCTCTCAAACCTCTCTGTCATTTCTGCCATCCAGGGTTCCTCTCTCTCTCTCTCTCTCTCTCTCTCTCTCTCTCTCTCTCTCTCTCTCTCTCTCTCTCTCTTGTCTAACACTCTCTTTTGCTCTCAAACCTCTTTCTGTCATTTCTGCCATCCAGGGTGCCTCTCTCTCTCTCTCTCTTCTCTCTCTCTCTCTCTCTCTCTCTCTCTCTCTCTCTCTCTCTCTCTCTCTTGTCTAACACTCTCTTTTGCCCTCAAACCTCTTTCTGTCATTTCTGCCATCCAGGGTTCCCCTCTCTCTCCCTCTCTCTCTCTCTCTCTCTCTCTCTCTCTCTCTCTCTCTCTCTCTCTCTACTCTCTCTCTCTCTCTCTCTCTCTCTCTCTCTCTCTCTCTCTCTCTCTCTCTCTCTCTCTCTCTCTCTCGTCTAACACTCTCTTTTGCTCTCAAACCTCTTTCTGTCATTTCTGCCATCCACGGTTCTCTCTCTCTCTCTCTCTCTCTCTCTCTCTCTCTCTCTCTCTCTCTCTCTCTCTCTCTCTCTCTCTCTTGTCTAACACTCTCTTTTGCTCTCAAACCTCTCTGCCATTTCTGCCATCCAGGGTTCTCTCTCTCTCTCTCTCTCTCTCTCTCTCTCTCTCTCTCTCTCTCTCTCTCTCTCTCTCTCTCTCTTGTCTAACACTCTCTTTTGCTCTCAAACCTCTTTCTGTCATTTCTGCCATCCACGGTTCCTCTCTCTCTCTCTCTCTCTCTCTCTCTCTCTCTCTCTCTCTCTCTCTCTCTCTCTCTCTCTCTCTCTCGTCTAACACTCTAGAGAACGTATAAATGCCAATCCTGACTCACTTTGCCCTCAAACCAGTTTTCGGGCGAAAGTGACCCAGGATTGGCATTTATACGTTCTCTGACAAGTAAGACTTCAAACTATGTTTTCCTAATCATTTTCGCGCATACATTTCATTTTCAATACATCATTTTTGCGGAGACAGTCCCCAAACTAAAACTTGGCTGAGACACTGGCGAACACCCCAAATTTAGAGGGCTTGGGGTTTGTGGCAGGCATACCTGGACGGACCCTTTATGGCCTGTAATTATGGCGCCATAAGGTAGGGCTGGCGCCACCTGTCCGTGTGGCGAAGGATTGCTTGTGTGATATTTTCTTTTAGACACGGAGCCATAGGCATACGTGTTCTGCGTTTCACAAAATACGTTGCGAACCACACACCCAATACACACACCACACACACACACACACGCACACTCTTTCTCTTTCTTTCTCTCTAAATTTAAAATGTCATAAAATCCGCACACTTCTTTGACTAATTTTTACCTACAAATTTGTACACAGACAGGCGGGACACGGGGCTAAAAACCCTGATCACTTAATTTACGGTCGCGGCCTTCGTTCACACAGCGCACGGCTGGCTTACAGACGCGACCAAAAAATCAATAAAGCACACCTGGCGGGCAGGCAGGGGGCGCACTGCGTTAGCAAATGTTTTGGAATATTCTCGAGTGTCCCACGTTGACACACCGTATCGAGGCTGTCACGTGACCGCCCGGGGTTTTCCCATTGTTCTCGGAAAAGAAGGTTGTGTTTTGACTGCGTCTGGTGTGACCACTGTGTTTTAATTGTGTTATTTTAAAATGGCTAAAACGTTACTGAAGAACAGGTTTGTGATATTTGAGACCATAAAAGTTTTACTTTAAACTGCATGTTAGAGTATTTGTTGAAAGAATTAGGCGAAGCATGTTGTGAAACCGGAGAGATTGTTTTTCTAGAAAACGAAAAAGTGAACTAACTGTTTTGGCAATGAACGACTATCTTAAAGGTTTGTTGGTTTAAGGAAATGAAACAAGATGTAGCCAGTTTTAATACTTTGTTTGACTATTGTGAGATTGGTTCCTTATCTAATAAATGACGCTGCATTGTTAAAAGTCGGCGAAGCAAACAAATCATCACACGTTGATTGTTGGAGCTGGCTGAGACAGCTAAAGCCATGTTTAAAAAAACATGGCGTTCATTTCTTAAGGCGGAGGTAAACACGGCTGATTCGTATGCTAAAAAACTTATTTTTGGGAAACATTTTTGCTGTTCCTCCCAAGTAAAAATGTTCCAGTTGTATCAGACTTGTTTGATTGTTAACTACAGATTCAGTGTTCATGTAGCAAGCTGATCTGTGTATTAAGTGTGTATACTTTTCTACTTTTCTAATTCTAACCAGTTCATCTGCTTCAAGTGTGCTCTTATGCAACTGAATGGCAAATTTTCGAATGTTCTGGCAAAACTAGATAGGCTAGGCAGACCTTAGTACATCTACCAGTATGGAGAGGAGTAAGTTTTGTAGCCAGCACTATCTTCATATAAAATGCTTCAAAAATGACGGGTGTACTAACTACTGGCGATTCCCAAGCCGGATGAGAAAAGAGGAGGGGTGTGGAAATAAACTTTTTTGTTGTGAGAAGGAAAGTATAATGAAATCTTTGTTGCGGGAGGGGCCTGTGGTGACGTCAGCCTTGCTATAAATAGCCGTTTATACATGAACGGCTATTTTAGCGCAAGAGGACTGTGGTGACGTCAGCCTTGCTATAAATAGCAGTTATACATGAGGGCTTTTTTTAGCAGCAAGAGGCCTGTGGTGAGTCACCCTTTTGCTATAAATAGCCGTTTTATCATGAACGGCGGGCCCTACAAAGCGCAGCAGCACCTGCAAAGCTCAGGGGCAAACTAGTTAGTCACAAAGCAAGAAGTGGTCCTAGTAGTTCTACTTTTGTTTGTTTGTTGGTGTTTGTGTGTTTTGGCCTACCCCACGCACGCACGTCCCTCCACCCCCCCCCTGGACTGTTTATTGTGTGTTTGTTGTTTGTTTGTGTTTGTTGTTTGTTTTGTCCTACCCACGCTTTGCACACCCCCCTCCCCCACTCCACCCACCCGCCCACCCCCCCCACGCATGCACACACTCAAGTTCCTTCTAAGTTTTTAACTTAAGTTACCCAAAGTAAGTCTTACTAAAGTTGTTTTAAGTCATCCTTAAGTTATCCCAAGTTCTTACTTAAGTTACTTCTAAGTTTTTAATTAAAGTCGCCCCAGGTTCTTAATAAGTTCTTAAGTAAGTTCTTAATAAGTTCTTGATCAAGTTCTTGATAAGTTTTTTGATTAAGTCATCCTCTAAGTACAACCAAATTCTTTATTTAAGTTATCTTATAATTATCAAAAAATACAATCTATGTTTTTATCTTAAATAGTAAATGCCTAATATAGTAAAACACACGCCTCAAAAAACGTGTCATCGTTGAGAATGTCTTGCTCAGCGTTCTTGCATAGATCTTTAAAGAAGTTTTTAATCCGAAGCAACCGCATTGATTACAATTCTGGGCTATGGAAATGCCTTTTATAGACTCCATGTCTTTATTTATTGACTTTATCATTTTTATTAAAACGCCATGATCTTTTTTATTAAAAAAATTTTAAAATATTATTGCATAATAATTTGGGTCAAAATGATGCTTTGTTATTGGCGGTTTTTGGCGTGCTGTTGGCTTTTTCTGCATTTAGTGGTTCAGATTTTTTTGATTGCTTTTGTTTTTGTTTTCATTGGTTATATATTTTATAACCGTAATAACTGCCCCCAACAGCAGCAATGGCGCCAAAATGGCAACAGTTTTAAGTTCAATATTCCATGAAGACTTTTGGGGCTGTAGGTCTTGTATCACATGGAGTTTTTTATAGGGGCATTGAATCAACTGTTCTGGCGCTGGCGGTGTTAAAGTTTTCATGTTGAGTTTTTATTCTGTAACATTAATTTTTTTGTCTGTTCCACTCTGCTAATTTTTTTCCTGCTTTAACACGCCCAGGATGAGGATGCTTTTCACTGGCCCCCACCTGGTTCAGTGTTTTCTGATTCTGCTGATTTTCTGGCTTGGTTACTTTCCCCTGATTCAATGTTTCCTGATTCGGGTGATTTTTCCAGCTCGCTCATTTTGAAGGGAAACCAAAAACTATATGATTTAAAAATTATTAATCCCATGACTAATGGCGATAAAAAATGTTCCAAATCTGTAGTATAGATCACATCCTGAGGGCTCTAATGACTTTGTTTTTAAAACTGGATCTTGCGTTAAATCATACGTAAGATTTGTTCAGAATCAATGGGAGCAAATCTACTGACTAGTTTAGTGTACAAACTAAGAACCGTTTTTCCCCACACTTTTCACCATTCTAGACCCAGCGGCGCTTCATTTCCTGTTATGATACTTTAAAATGTCTTGCGGCGACATCTGTTGAATCTGTTCAAAGCTGAATCAGTTCGAGGAACTGTTTTGTTTTTCCACACGCTGCCAAAGAATACAACCTTCCTTTTTTGGGGGATAAAAGCTTGGCCCTCAACTTGGTCATTATAAGTTCGGGAAGGTTTAGGCCGCCTTGAGCTGTAGTAGATCATCACTGTTCATGTTTTTTAATAAAAATTTTTAAATTTTTTTATTTTAAAAAATGAGCACCGAAAAAAACTATTGCCAACCTTGTATACCATTCTGCCGTTATTGGAGGCCTAAGTGTAGGATACTCAATGCTTGGTAAAAGCCTGTTAAAAATAAACCACCCGATCTTGGCAAACTAGACTTTGAGGATTCAGCAAAGCTGATTGCTATCATTGCAGCTTCGTTTGCCAGAAAAATTTTCTAGTCAAGCAAGGAATAATTCCAGACAGTATAAATATGTAAATAAAAAAATTTCTTTTATAAAAATGGTTCACTCGTAATGATGGATAGGTGGCGCTGTGGTGAAAGCGCTTGCTTTTAGCGGAAGTAATTTCGCATTTAGTAAACTGCGGGATGACGGCGAGAGAAAAAAACATAACAAAGCTATGGAGCAACTAGCAGCTGCACAAGACGCCTATGAAAAGCAGAGACTTTAGCAGTTTAGATTTTATTAATGACACACTGAAAAAACAGGGGCAGGCGCTTACATATTTAAAGATGTTGATCAAGCAATAAAACAATATTATCTAGTACAGGCAAACCGGTCCAGCATTGCCCCCACCAAAATTCAGTGACTTTTATCAAAACCCTCAGAAAACAAAAGGCAAGAAAACGCGTTTATTGCCTTTGGTATGACCGTCGTGTATTTTGTTTCACTAATATTGGCTGAATAAAAATGAACCAAAATCTATTATTCGCCCAAAGGATATTGGAAAGGGGATCACAGCAATACAAAAGCTAAGCCAAAACGGCGGGGGTCAGTGAACAAACAGCAAAGGAATGGTTATCTAAACAAGCAATTTGGCAAATTTATTTACCTGCCCTAGACGAATACAGAGACCACACTTTTTTAATACAACTCCAAACGACACCCATCAAAATGGATCTTCTATATTTACCCTCTGATAGGGTTGACGAAAAAATTTAAGTACGCCTCACAGTCATTGACATGGGTTCAAGATACAAAGATGCGGAGCCATTAACACAAAAGAGTGCTTCTGCTGTTGCTGTGCTATACAAAATGATATACCAACGAGGGCCACTTTAAATTATCCTCGCTTTATTCAAGTTGGGTGATGGGAAAAGAATTTAAAGGCCAGTGAATCAATTTTTGTTAAAACATGAGTTACCATTAAAGAGGCATTCCAGGAGTTCAAGATCACAGGCTTTAGTTGAAAACTTTAAAAAAACAGTTAGCCGAAAGACTTTTCTCCTACCAGTATCACAGAGAGCTGATTGACAATTCTCGCAACACAGAATGGGTTAGAAGACTGCCCTCAGTTTTGCGCGCAATGAAAAAATGAAGAATTTAAAGGGTTTAAAACCAGTACAAGCAATCAAAAGAAAAACAATAAATGTTGTTGAAGGAGAGTCTTCATCCGGGAAACTATTACCGTTTGGTTTGAAAGTAAGGTATTATTTAGGGAGAACAGAAGGGGACACCTCGGCCATCAGGGCCAAAAAAAAAACCCCCCGACCAATTTATTTACCCCTCTCCTCCCCCTTCCCCTCTCCCTCCCCCCTTGTCTAACACTCTTTTTTTGCTCTAAAAACCTTTTTTCTGTCTTTTTCTGCCCCCGGGGTGCCTCTTCTCCTCTCTCTCTCTCTCTCCCCCTCTCTCTCTCCCCTCCTCCCCTCTTTTCTCTCCCCTTTTCTAACACTTCTTTTGCCCTAAAACCTCTTTCTTTTTCCATTTCTCCCCACCCAAGGGTTTTCCCCCCCTCTCTCCCTCCCCTCCTCTTCTTTTCTCCTCTCTCTCTCTCTTTCTCTTCTCTCTCCTCCCCCCTCTCCCCTCTCTCTCTCTTTTCTTTTCCCCTCCCCTCTCCCCTTCTTCTCCCCTCCCCTTTTCTCTCTCTCTTTTCCCCTTTTAAAACAACCTCTTTTTGCTCTCAAACCTCTTTCTGTCATTTCTGCCATCCAGGGTTTCCCTCTCTCCCTCTTCCCTCTCTCCTCTTTTCTCTCCCCCCCTCTCCTCTCTTCTCCCTCCCCCTCTTTGTTAACACTCTCTTTTGCTCTAAAAACCCTCTCCCATTTCTGCCCCACCCCATTTTCTCCCCCTTTTCCCCTCTCCCCCTCTCCCCTTCTCTCCCCCTTCTCTCTCTCCTTTTTTCCCCCTCTCTTTTCCCCTCCCCTTTTTTAAAAAAATTTTAAAAAAGGGAAAAATTTTTGGGAAAAAAAAAAAAAATGGGGGGGTTTCTTTAAAAATTTTTTTTTTATTTTTTTTCTCTTCTTTCCTCTCTCTCTCTCTCTTGTTAAAACCCCTAAGAACTAAAAATCCCAAATCCTGACCCCTTTTTCCCCCTCAAAACCATTTTGGGGGCCAAAAAGGGTGCCCCAGGATTGGAAATTTATACGTTCTCTGAAAGGAAAAAACTTCAAACTATTTTTTTCCCTAATATTTTCGCGCTTTTACAGTCTTTTTCAATACCATCATTTTGCGGGGGGAACAGTAAAAAAAACCCTAAAACTTGGCTGAGACACTTTTCAAACCCCCCAAATTAGGGGGTTTGGGGTTTGGCAGGCATTTCCCTGGACGGATCCAAAGGCCTTTAATTATGGCGCCATAAGGTGGGGCGGCGCCCCTGTCCGTGTGGCGAAGGATTGCTTGTGTGATTTTTCATTTAGACACGGACCCATAGGCATCCCGTGTTCTGCTTTTCACAAAATATTTGCGCCCCACACCACACATACCCACACCAAAAACACACACACACCCCGCACACCTTTCTTTTTTCTTTCCTTTTAAATTAAAAATGTCATAAAAATCCCACACTTCTTCTGACTAATTTTTACCTACAAACTTTTACAAGACGGGCAGACAGGGGGCAAAAACCCCCCTTATAAATTAAATTTTTACGGCTCGGGGCCCTTTTCTTTTCACACAGCGCACGCTGGCTTAAAAGGCCCTGCAAACCAAAAAATCAAAAAAAAGGAAACACCTGGGGGCGGCACGGGGGCACGGGTTTAGAAAATTTTTTGGAATATTTTTGAGTGTGCCACGTTGCCCCAACCGTTCGGGCTGTCATACACCCCGGGGTTTGCCATTTTTCCCCGGACAGAAGGTTTGGTGTTTTGACTGCGTCGGGTTTGTGCCCAACTGTTTTTTAAATTTGTGTTTTTTTTTAAAATGGCTAAAACGTTATTTGAAGAACGGGTTTTGTGATATTTGGGGACCATATAAGTTTTACTTTAACTGCAGTTAGAGTTTTTTGGGTTGAAAAAAATTAAAGGCAAGCATGTTGTAAAACCCGGGAAGAGATTTTTTTTTTCTAGAAAACGAAAAAAAGTGAACTAACTGTTTTTGGCAATGAACAAACCTTATTTTAAAAGGTTTTTTGGTTTTTAAGGGAAATGAAAAACAAGTTTGTAGCCTTTTTAATAGTGTTTGACTATTGAGAAAAGGTTCCTTATCAAAATAAATCCGCTGCATTGTTAAAAGTGGGCCCGAAAGAAAAAACAAATCACCCCACACGTTGATTTTTGGGGAGCTGCTTGAACAGCAAAAGCCATTTTTTTAAAAAAAAAGGCTTTTTCTTTTCCCTTAAGGCGGGGGTTAAACCGGCTGTTCGTATGCAAAAAAAACTTATATTTGAAACATTTTTGCTGTTCCCCCCAAGTAAAAATTTTTCCCAGTTTGAAACAGACTTGATTGATTGTTAATCAGTTTTCAGTTTTCCCTGTAGCAAGTGATCTGTGTAAAAAGAGTTTTAACTTTTCTACTTTTCAAATTCAACCAGTTCTTTTTGCTTCAAGTGGGCCCCTTAGGGCAACTAAGGGCGATTTTCAAATTTTTCTGGCAAAACTAGTGGGTAGGCAGACCTTGTACATCTCCCAGTAGGGAGAGGAGTAGTGTTAGCCAGCACTACCCTTATTAAAATGCTTCAAAAAGAGGGGTTTGAAATAACTACTGGCGTTTCCCCAAGCCCGGATGAAAAAGAGGAGGGGTGGGTAAAAACTTTTTTGTGTGAAAAGGGAAAAGTATAATAAACTCTTTGTTGGGGGGAGGGGGTTGTTTTTGACTCACCCTTGCTATAAATAGCCTTTTTATACGGGAAACGGCTTTTTTTGGGCGGGCAAGGGACTGGGGTGACTTCACCTTTGGGCCAAAATTTACCCGTTTATACATGAAGGGCATTTTTAGCGGGCCAAGAGGCCTTGGTAAAGTCAGCCTTGCAAAAAATACCCTTTTATACATGAACGGCGGGCCTTTAAAAAGCGCGCGGCACCTGCAAAGCTCAGCGGCAATATTTTTGGGTCAAAAAAGCAAGAATGGTCCTAGTAGTTCACTTTTTGTTTTTTTGTTTTTTTGGGGGTTGTTTTTTGGGGGCCTTTCCCCAGGGCACGCGCCCCTTTCCACCCCCCCCCCTGGATGTTTTTGGTGTTTGTTTTTTTTTTGGGGTTTTTTGTTGTTTGTTTTGCCACCCCACGCATGCACCACCCCCCCCTACCCCACCCACCCCACCGCCCCCCCCCCCACCCACGCATGCACACACTCAATTTTTTTTTAAGTTTTTAATTTAAAGTTCCCCCCAAGTAATTTCTTATCAAGTTGTCTTTAATCCCCCAAAAATTTTATCCAAAATTTCTTATTTAAGGTTTTCTAATTTTTAAAATTAAGTGCCCCGGGTTTTCTTAAAAAGTTTTTAAAAGTAAGTTTTTAATAAGTTCTTGTCAATTTTCCTTGAAAATTTTCCTTGATTAAGTATCCCTAAGTAAACCAATTTTTTTTATTTAAGTTATTTTAAATAATTATAAAAAAAAATACAATTTTGGGTTTTTATTTAAATGAAAAATCCCTAATTTTAGAAACACACACGCCTCAAAAAACGTGTCATCTTTGAGAATTTTTTGCTAGCGTTCTCTGCATAAAATCTTAATAAAAGTTTTTTACATCCGAAGAAAAACCGCATTGATTCCCAATTTGGTCTAGGGAAAAATGCCTTTTAAAACTCCTGATTTTTATTTTTTGGGTTTCCCTTCATTTTATAAAAACGCCATGATTTTTTTTTTAAAAAAAAAATTTTAAAAATATTTTTGCATAATAAAGGGGTAAAAATGATGCTTTGTTATTGGGGGGTTTTGGCGTGCTGTTGGCTTTTTTTTTCATTTAGTGGTTCAAAATTTTTTTGTTTTCCCTTTTGTTTTTTGTTGCCTTTGGGTTTTTAAAAAAAATTTTTTTTAAAACCCGTAAATAAACTCCCCCCAACAGCAGCAAGGGGCCCCAAAAAAATGGCAACATTTTTTAAGTTAAATTATTCCATAAGGGTTTTGGGTCCCCTGAAGGTCTTGTATCACAGGGAGTTTTTATGGGGGAAATTAAAATAAACTTGTTCGGGCGCGGCGGGGTTTTTTTTTTCATGATAGTTATTTTTCTGTAACTTTAAATTTTTTTTTTGTCTGTTCCACTCTGCAAATTTTTTTCCTGCTTTAAAACCGCCCAGGATGGGGAAAGTTTTCACTGGCCCCCACCGGGTTCGTGTTTTCTGTTTCTGCTGTTTTTTGGGGCTTGGTTATTTTCTCCACCTGTTTCCCAATTTTTCCCGATTCGATGTTTTTCCCCCGGGCCGCTCATTTTGGGGGAAAAAAAATCTATATGATTAAAAGTTTTTAACCCCCAGGATAATGGCGAAAACCCAATTTTCCCAAAAATCTGTAGTAAAGATAAACCCCTAGAGCCCTCAAATGACTTTTTTTAAAACTGGATCTTGCGTTAAATCATACGTAAGATCTTGTTCAATAAAGGGGAGAAAATCTACTGACTTTTTTAGTGTAAAAAAATAAAAAAACCGTTTCCCCCACACTTTTCACCATTTAGCCCCCCAGCGGCGCTTCATCCCCTTTATGATACTTTAAAATGTTTTGGGGGCGACATCGTTGAATCTTTTTCAATGCTAAAATTTTCAGTTCCGGGAAACCTGTTTTTTTTTTTCCACAGTCCCAAAAGAATACAACCTCCCCTTTTGGGGGGCCATAACAGTTTGGGCCCATCAATTTGGTCTTTCATAATTTGGGGAAAAGGGGTTTTAGGCCCCCTTGTAGCTGTAGTAGATATCACTGTTAAAGTTTTTTTTTTTAAATTTTAAAATTTATTTTTTTTTTTAAAAAAAATGAGCACCGAAAAAAAAAAATGCCCCCTTGGGAATACCATTCTGCCGTTATTGGAGGCCTAAGTGTAGGAAACCCCAATTTCTTTTTAAAAGCCTTTAAAAAAAAAAACCCCAAGAACCCTTGGCAAACTAGACTTTTGAGGATTCACCAAACCCGGGTTTTTCAAACATTGAAAGCTTTTTTTGCCACGAAAGATTTTTAGTCAAGCAAGGAAAAAAATTCCAACGTATAAATAGTAAATAAAAAAAACATTTAAAAAAAATGGCTTCACTCGTAATAAATGTTTGGTGGCGCTGGGTGAAGGCGTTGTTTTTTGGGGAAAAGTAATTTCGCATTTAGTAAACGGGGGGGAATGAGGGCAAAGGAGAAAAAAAACCCAAAGCTATGGAGCAACTAGCAGCTGCACAAGAGCCTATAAAAAAGCAGGACTTGAGCATTTTGGATTTTATTAATGCCCACACTAAAAAACAGGGGAAAGCGGGGCTTCCCAATTTAAATTTTTGATGTTGATCAAGAAATTTAAAACAAAATTATTAGAAAAACAGGAAAACCCGGGGTCCAGAAAATTGCCCCCCCCAAAATTCATTGATTTTTTAAAAACCCATCAAAAAACAAAAGATGCAAAAATCGCGTTTTATTCCCTTTTGGGGTATGACCTCTTGAAATTTTGTTGCACAAAATATTGGCTAAATTTAAAAAATAAAACAAAATCTTTTTAAATTCCCCCAAAGGGGATTTTGGGAAAAGGGGTATACAAATACAAAAGCAAAAGCCAAGCGGCGGGGGTCAGTGAACAAACAGCAAAGGAAGGGTTTTATCTAAACAAGCAATTTGGCAAATTTTTTTTTAACCTGCCCCGGGACAAATACAGAACCACATTTGTTAATACAACCCCAAAACAAACCCCCATCAAATGGTTTCTTCTATTTTTTACCCTCTGAAAGGATTGGGACGAAAAAAATTTAAAACCACTCACACCCCAATTGAAAAGGGTTTCAAGTTTACAAAAGTTTCGGAGCCTTTTTTAACAAAAAAGAGTGCTTCTGCTTTTGCGTCGCAAACCCAACTGATTACCAACGAGGGCCCCCAAACTTACCCTCGCTTTGTTTCAAGTTGATGTTTGGAAAAAAATTTAAAGGCCAAGGGGAAATCAATTATTTTTAAAAAACATAGAGTTCCCCTTAAAAAAAGGGCATTCCGGGGTTCACAGATCAAAAGGTTTAGTTGAAAATTTTAACAAACAGTTAGCCAAAAGACTTTTCCCCTACCAGTATCAAGAAGTTGTTTGGGACAATTCTCGAAAAACCAGAAGGGGTTTTTAAGAAGATCCCCTCTTTTTGCCCGCAATGAAAAAAGGGAAAAATTTAAAAAGGGGTTAAAACCAGTAAAAGCAATCAAAAGAAAAACAATAAAGTTGTTGAAGGAGGGGGTTTTCCCACCCGGCCCAAATATTACCTTTGGGGTTTGAAAGAAAGGGGTACCTTATTTCCCGGGGAAACCCAAAAGGGGGACACCGAAACGGGCAACCGATCCATTTGGAGTTTTTGGACCCGTATGAAATAAAAAAAATTGTAAAGATAATCCCCCCGTGTATTATTTACGAAAAAACTGACACAAAAAAAAACCACCCCTCAAAGATCTTTTGCGAAGGAAAAAACTGCAGATAATCCCCCAGACACTTTTCCCGTTTTAAATTTAAATTTTAAATGTAAATAAATTTGATTTAAAAAAGGGAAGCTCAAAAGGGAAGTGCAGAACGAAACAAAAAAGGGAAAAGGGAAAAAACCCTGAAAATGATACGGAATCATTTCATGCTTTGAAATTTGCTTTTAAAGGGAAAACCCATTTTCGGGGATTAACAATGCATGCTAAATCATCCAGATCCCCTAAAACCCTTCCCCCCCAAAATTGGGGAAAAAAAAATTATCTTGAAATAAAAAAAAAAAATTCAAAAGGGTCAAGAAAACATGAAAAATTTTAAAATAAATTTTGGATGAAGTTTGATTAAATTTTATAAAAAAAATTTTGATGAAAAATATAACCCCCCCGGTTTTATGGGGTCCTCCGTCCCCCTTTTTCATATGAAAACTCGGTTTAAACAAACAAAACCTTTTTGTTTTTTTTTTCTATTAAACGACTTCTTTTTTTTACAACTTTTTGTTTTGATCCATGTAGTTTAATCGCATTTTTTACGTTGTAAGATGAAAAGTCTTATTGCCAAAAACAAGGCTTCTTTGTAGTTTTTCCATGGTTTTATTTTTTGACTGCACAACACTGCGAGATTTCCCCTTTTTGCTTTCTTAATGATTTTCCCCGGGGCTCGAAATACTGTACATTTTTGCCTTTAAAACCCAAAAAAACCCTTAAATCACCTTCCAGAAAATTCACCCTTTCTTTTTCCAAAAAACCTTTCTTGTTAGAAATTTGAATAAAAAAGGCAAATCTTTGGGGTAATCAGATTGCCCGTACCACCCCCCATCCCCCTTTAGCTACTTCAAATTTCCCATGTTTTTTAAAGATGTCTTCAGCAGGGAAATTTTAAAAACAAAACTATTTTATTGTGAAACGCACTTGGAACTGGGGAACAGGGCTTAAAGTATTTCATAAAGAAACTCAAACCCCCAAAAGTTTTGATAATTCAAAACCCAGAAAAAAAAAACCCCAAAAAAATTTCAGGTTTGTCAAATTTTGGGACTTTCTTTTTTTTCCCTCATTATCCCAAAAAGCTGATCAAAAAACTTTTTTAAAAGTCCTGATAATTAGGTTTTAAAGTCAGCTTAATTGTTTCATTCTCCCCTGGGGCCAAAATCTGACATCTTTGCGTTTGTGGGGATTCTCCTAGTTTTTCCCCAAAAACAGCTTTTTGTTCATCAACTTAAAAAAAGTCTTTTTCTAAAGCACTGTGGATTTATTTTCTGGGGGTCAGTTTTTTTCATGATTTTAAGGTTTCATAACTGTTTTGATCAAAAGAAATTTTTGGCGATGAACACCCTGTAAACCCCAAAAACCAGTTTTAAAAAAAATGTGAATCTGTAATGACAGACAAAATTTTTTTTTCCCCCCAAAGAGGGCACAATTTTAAAGGTGGCTTCTTGGATCCATTTTTAGACTTTCTCCCTGTTTAATGGATATCATTTTTGCGGGTTTAAAATGGATTTCATGGGGGATATTCTAATTTAAATTTTAAAAAATAAAGCCGCGCTGCTGATCGGCAAAAAAAAAACTGTTAAACCCACTTTAATGCCTTTTAAATTTATTATTCGAAACCTGTGTACATCTTGAATTTCGTAATGGAATTTGATTGCGCCTTTCCCAACCATAAAAATTGTTTGCGTCAAAAATACATAAAGATGGGTTGCCCTTTTACTCGGATCATAGTCGCCCCAAGAAATTTGTTTGTTTGCTTTACAGTAATGATGCGACGCCTACAAAATTCCCCCACGAAAACCCCTTTTTCAATCATTAAATCATTGGTAAATTGACAAAAAAACAATTTTTTACTCCAAAAAATTTAAAAGCGTCCCAGTTTTCATCCCGGGGCAGAAAATAATGGGCGGGATCCAGGCTGTAATGTTTCAGGGCGGTTTTTTCCTAAAAATTTTCAAAGACGTCCCCAAAAAAACATGTATCACCCCAAAAGTTTTGGTCATGATAGCCCCCATCGTTTTACACTCTAACTTCTGCCCCGCATCCCTTTGGGAGCTGGTAATTTAGAATTTACTGATGTCCTTTTCCTCTAAGACAAAAAAAGAAAGCCCCTTTTAGGGGAAGTGTGTCTTTGTTTAAAAATTTCCCAAATGTTAGTACTAAAAAGGGTAAACGCCCTTTTAACAAAAGTTTGACAAAATATTTTCCCTTTTTTTGGGCAAGGGGCTTTAAGGAAAATAGCCACGACTCTAAATAAAACCCCTTTATGTGTTGCATAAGTCATAAAAAAAACATGTTTAAATTTAAAAGGAAACACCATGTACTTTTCCCGATGACCCGGGCAAAGCAAGCTGCCCCGAAGGGGATCGTCCCCTGCTTTTTATTATAAGTGGGAGTCGTAACCTCGCCCCCTTAAAAAAAAGAAGGGTTGGGGACTTCCATGTCTTAGGATCAAAAATTTAGTTGAAAATTTCATTTACTATTGGGGCTCCCCCTGAACTTTCCCCTAATGTGGGAAAGGTCTCTTACCTTTTTTGGGTTGGGTTCCTCACTGGTTCTAAACCCCAAAAATCCCCAAAAGGATGGCTGGTTATACTTTTTGGTCCCTTTAGGGGCCAATTTTGATTTCAGTAAATTCAGATTAATTTGAACAATCATTACGCACTTGGGGTGCCCTGGTTTTTTGAAGTAATTTTGCGCATCTGGCCCCCTGGATAATTCTGGCGTTGAAATTTAGCGCCATCCGACCTAACAATGATGAAGGCAAAAGGGAAAAAATCTGATGATTATACATTAAGGGCTGTTTTTCGAAGTTTTTGTGGCGTTTGGGCCCTTTATAAGAACCCAAAAAGCGACTGAAGGGCCCGCGTAAAATACGGGATGGAGAATGTTTCATTTCCCTTTCCATTCTTTAAAAATAACTTTAGACCAGGTGGGGGCGTAATTTTTCTTTATTACAGTCAACTGGGCCGAACCCAAAGTTTCTTTTGTTTCGCTTCGGCTTGAAAAAGAAAGGCATTCTTGTTAAACATTTTCTGCCCGAATTCTTTTTTTGCCCCTTCTTTGAAGCATGCCCGCATTAAATTTACTCATTGTTTCGAATCAATGTGTAATGCGGTAGCCCCGCCCCCGGGGGAAAGGGATCCCGTAGAAAATCAACATGAAATTTTTTTCTGGTTCGCCTATTGTTGGACGTTCTTGGACACTTTAATTGGCACCCAAAATTTTTTTTCCCCATCCCCGTGTTTTACATTAACAGTAATTTGGTTTTTTTTGTTCTTCCCAAAATGATCAATTTGGTCTACCTTTAAAAGGAAAAAGGGGACTCCATTTAAAATTAAGACCTTTTTATTTTAAGGGGATAGTTTGCACTTCTCTGCGGTTTTTTTGCGGATATAATGCACCTTTCGAGAAACACCACCTGAAACAATTTTTTCCCCCCCTGTATTCTTTATGTTTAAAACCCGCTCTTTTTGCCAAATAATTTCTGGAGGTAGGGAATGTTTAAAACTTGCCTTCCCAATCGGTGCATACTTAACTGTTTTTTTAAACTGTCTCTAAGACTTCGCCCCCTGAAACCCCCCAGAGCCCCTTTTTTGGGGTTTTTCACGGGCCCCAACAAACTGCGAAGCAGTTGGTCGCCCAAAAGGGCGTTTAAAATCATTATGAGAAAGAATAGTTGTTTTTTAGTCGAGACCCAGGGCTTTGTTTTCTTCATTTAATTTTTTACATATCGATTAAAAAAGCTAACTTTTCTTTAACTGGGGGGTCTATTTTTAGGTTTTCCCGGGAAATTGAGAATAGCATGAAAAACACTTGCCCGTTTTCCCTTTTTCAGGATCAATGGGCTTTCCCAAATCCAAACAAATTTAGTGCTCTTGATAAAAGCCCCCCCTCAAGCATTTTCCCTTTAAACCCAAATTTGTTGGTCCTTCAAAAGTCCCTTTGCCCTGTTTTAGTTTTTTTTTTCTAACTCAAAATATTTTTTTAAATTAAAAAAAAAAATTAATCAGAATCCCCTATCGACCCGGGCTTTTTGTGCTTGGGGCTCATAAAAACTAAAGTATAAACAAACCCCTTTTGGGGTTTTAATTTTGAGCTTTTTGAACAGAGTTTTAAAGTTTCGTTTTCTTTTTTTTAAACATTCCTTTTTTATCTTCCGGGGCCGGCTGTTGAGAAAAAATTTTCCCCCCCTTTCTTTGAAGATCAAAATTTTGTCTTTTGAGTCATCAAAAAAGGGGCCCGTAAAAAGGTTTAAATTTTTTCATCCCTGAGTATTTAGTCAGCTTTGTGCTTTTTTTTATTGTCAGTTTTAACGAGCTAATTTTTGCTGTTATTATTTTTAACCATTAAATGTGTTTTGGAGTTTTTGGGTTTTTTTTTTTTTTGCCAGCGCACTTTAAAACTAATGAAACAGGGCCGGGGAGCCCAAAGGGCAAACCTCCCCCAGAAGGTTTTAAACCGGGGTGCCCAAAGCCCGTTTAAGAGAAAAACACTGTTCCCGCTGATAGAGCACTTATAGTTTATGTTCCCGTATTAAAAATTTTGTAACAAACATTTAAGGGAGCAGAATACCTTTCCCCCTGGTTTTTCTGAATTTTTTAAAGGTCCCGCTTTTAGTTTTTTTTTGCATTTTTGTAATGTTGGGTTTAAACTGAAGGTTTTTATGTTGGGGGTTTTTACTATCCCCTTTTTTTTGGGCGCTGGGGCACATTTGGAAAAAACCGTAAAAAGACATGCTTTTTTTTAAAAAAAAAAAAATTTAGTATAATACAATTTTCTAATCTGCTATTTTTTTAAAATTCAGCTGCGCTCATTTTATTAAAAAAAAAAGTACATTAAAGCGGTTTATCGGCTTCTTTTCTTTAAACAATTTGAATGTTTTTTACGTCTCTTTACAGCCTCCCCCTTCCCTGAAAATATTATCCTTGTTGACCTTAAAGGGCATCCCATAAAACCCTATTTTGTTGTTAAAAAAAACATCAAGCCTAACTTGTGAAGATGTAAATCTTTTGGGCACAAGGCCCCCCAAGGTTTGGGCTTTACACCTCCCCCCCCCCAAACAATTTTTTTATTTTGTCAAAAAAAAAGAAAAAGGGGCTAAGCCCGCTAGCGTAGAAAATTTTGGGTTTGGACCCACCGTCAATTGTACATTGCCTTTCGTTATTTTTTGGATTTTAAAAAAATTTTCACTTGCTCTTTTTAACGGTTCTTTATCTTTACACAGCAAAAAAACTACCTTTAAAAGCGAACTTGCTGCGCGCTAAAACTAAAATTTTTATATAGTGTCTGCCCGCTTCTGGGGTTAAAGTTGTATGATGAATTTACTTGTCGTAAAATTTTTTGCTAATTTTTCTCTGATATTGTTGTCAAAACGCTTTTGCTAAGTAAAGGGGGGCTAACAACGTCAAAAACCTAACGAGATGTCAGAAATGCTGTACTTTTGCTCCGGGTTTAAGAAACTGATAACCCGTTTTTTATTCATTTAAAAATTAGTTTTATATGACCCAAAATTTTCTTTCAATGCCCTTGAAAGATGGCGCATGCGCTTTTAACAACTCAAAATTAAGGGGGTGGAAAAAACGAATTTTCCCTACGCAAAATTTACTGCTACAAAACTTTTTGCCGTCTTTAACATTGCGGGGGGCCTATTCTATGTTTTTGGGCTTCTTCATTTTTTGATTCCTTTAAACGCAAAGTCAGCCCTTTTATTCCCCGGGTTGCCCTAGATCAAAATAGGTTAAAAATATGTCTGCATTGTTTAAAAAAAATTTTCTTCCCCCCAAGTTTTATAGAAATTTTCTTAAAAAATTTCCCCTCCCCGATTCTGGACCAAAAATGTTGTTTGGGGCTGTGTTTTAAAACGAGTTTTATTTTTAAAGTAAGCCGCCAGAGCCCGGCACAATTTAATTTTTCCGCTCCTAAGTCTGGAATTTGGGCAGTAAGAATTTGATCGCATTTAATAGTAGTGGATTATTTTTTAAAAATAATAAATTTCCCTTTTTTTCCCCCCCCCCAAGGGGCTCTTTTAGTTTTCCCAAAGCGGGGGAAAAATCCCAGCCATATGTTTGCTCCCCAAATTTTTTTGAAGCCAAAAAAAAAAGTTTAATTTTTTAAAAACAAGGGAGGGAAATTGAAGGCGAAGAAATTATGATGTTTTTTATCTTGGAGACGACATGGTTTAAATGATCCCCTTTTACACGCATTTGCTCAAAAGCCCAAAGCGGCTAGAATTACAAAAAGTACGGTCAGACATTTTACAAAAATTTAGGTCAAGAACCCCCCGAATTTAAAGACCCAAATGATTTTAATTAAAAAGATGGTCATTTTGTCTGTTTAAAAAAAGACCAAGGGGAACTTTTTTGGTTACAACAAAAAAAAAACCCCTCAAAATTTTTAGCCGTGGGTTTTTAATTAAAATAGACCTTTCCCCCCGAGCGTACAAAAAACGCCTTTGGGAAATTTCAGACCAAAATTAGATAGGGGTGCCGTTGCTAAAATTCAAAACCCAAAAAAAGAAAACCCCCACGATTTAACCAAAAGCAAAACATGGGAAACTTTTAAAAAATTAAATCAATTTAGCAGGGAATTAAAAATGCAATAGAAGCAGAAAACCCTTTTTTTAGAAAAACCAGCGTTTAAAAAAAATTAATGATTCCCCCTTTCCTATGCAGAATTATTAAAACCCTTGATCCTACTTTTAAAGGGAAAACCCCCTCAAAGGGAATTAACAAACAAATTTTTGCAAACCCAGGGGAACTAGATAAAACAAAATAAAAAAAAGAAAAAAAAATCGTTGAAGGGTGGTGACGCCAACTTGGGGGGGCCCGATATTAAAGAAAGAATAGGGCCCCAAAAACTAAAAGATCTTGAAAAGGGGAAAAATCGCCAAAGATAGAAAATGACGCCCACTAACCCGGGGGCCCAAATTTCGAATCAAGTGGGAAAAGAAAAAAGAGAAACTATGAAAAAAATTTTTTATGAAAACACGACATAGCAGAAAAGAAAACAACACTGTTTAGAGAGCAAGGTTTCACATTTCAACGTTAAACCGCCTTAGGTTTTGCAATAAGCACACTGGGGTTTTGGGTATTACAGGGGGCGGTGGGGGTCAAAATCCAGTGCCTCCGCCGCCACCCCCCCTGCCTCCACCCGAAAAAATCAGGGGTAAAAAAAAGCGATCATCTTTCAAAGTTTAAAATTAAAAAAAAAAAAGCGGTTTAAAACCGTGGGGGCGCTTTACCCGGGTATTGGGGGGTAATTTTCCCGGGTGGCTTTTGGGCTCTGCCCCCCCCGTAGGGCTTTATGGCCCAGCACTTTTTGGAAATTAGTTCTTGTAAAAGTTGGGGGACATTTAGTAAGAAAAAAACCCAAATAATCCTCTGCCCGTTAATCCCAAAAACAAGCGCGTCTTTTCATATTCATTGGGGCCCTCGGGGAACAGAGTCCGCGAGCTTTGTGAGTCTTCAATGACTTTGGGGGTTGGACTTTTGGGGATTAGATACTTAATCTGGGTGTTCTTTTATTTTTTTTTAATATTACTGGGGTCAGAATTTATGTCGTTTTTTCCCCAAATTTTTGTTTTTTGGGCCGCCCATAAAAAAAATTTTATTATTATAGTTTTTTTATTGAAACCCATCTGGAAATCCCGAGGGCAGAAGGCAGATGTATAAAAAACCCGTGAACACAAAGTCTACTTTCGATCTTGGTATTTTAAAACATGTTGGTAAACCCTTTTAATTTCTTGAAGGGAAAACAACTGTAGAATTTAAAGGGTCCCCCTTAAAATTTTCCCAAGTATTTTTTTTTGTGCCCTTTAAAAACCCGTAGAAGGAACAGTTATGCTCGATCTTGCCTGTGCTTGCGAAACCAAACAAAAAAACCAAACGTAAGTACGAATAAAAAACGTTTAAAATTTGTTCAATTTCCCCCCCCGGTTAGGGCCCCTTTGGGAAATTTTCTAAATTTAAAAGGGTTTTCCCTGTGTTTTAAAAGCCCCTTGCTGTGGGGGCCCCGGGGGCCAACAGTATGTGCCAAAAAAGCAAAATTTGAAAGGAGGATGCCAGTAAAAGTTTTACTTTCTGTGGGGTGCCCCCAAAATAAAGGTCGCCTAGGGGCCCCCCCCTGATTAAAGATCCCAAATTTTTTCTAAAATCCCGTCTTGATGTTTTAAAATTGAATTCGTTTTCAGATTTCCCTTTTAAAACCTTTATTCTATTCGTTTTTTGATGGGGTTAAATGGTTTGTCATTTGGTTTAAAAACGCTTGCCCGTTAGTCCAAAAAAAGTCTGAAAAGGGGGAAAAAAAAAAGAAATTGTACACTAACCCCACCAAAAGGGCTTTGGGGATTTAAAAATTTTGGCATACGGGCACTCCCACCCAGTTTATGCCAAAACACAAACAAAGTTTAAAAATGGGTTTTGATAAAACTGCATCGGATGACTAAAAACCCCCGCTTTCTTGATGTGGTCGTTTTTTAAAGGGGGGGGTTTAAAATAGCTCTTCAATGGGGTACCACCTTTTTAAAGAAAAGAGGGGGTCTGGGGCACAGCAATGTCAAAGTAAAACAGTTGCTAATTTTTAAGATTTTTTATTTCGGGCCCCAAAAGAAAATTTTGCACCAGTATATTTGAATGCACTCATTTTTATTTTTGTTTTAAAAAAAATTTTTTTAACAATAACAAAAAACAAAGGGCCGTCCCCTTTTGTTTTTAGAACCCTGCTATTGATAACAATTGCGGGGCCCAAAAAAGCGCGGGTCCCAAAAAAATTTTACAAAGTCGTATGGTTTAATATAAGTGAATCCAGGAAAAATAATAAAGGTTTAAAAAATTGGGTAAAACAGGGACCCCAAAATTAGGGGAAATTAAACAAAACCGGGTGGATTTTTTTAAAAGGGTTTTGCTCACTAAAAGAAGCAATGAGTAACTTTGACATTACTCTCAAACTTCAAAATGCCCAAACTAAAAAAAAATGTTAAATTCGAGCCTGAAGAAAAAAGGGGGTTTTCTATTTTTAAAAGAGCTATAAAATTTTTAGGCTTTAAGCTAACAATTAAGAAAATTTTGAGTTACACCCAAAAAAACCCCAAAATACTTTTGAGGGGGAAAGTTTCCCCTCGATTTGCATTCATTCATTACTCAAAAGTTCATTTTGGGTGAGCTGGCACTGATGAAAACTTATATGACGGAAAGGCCCCCAACTGTTTTTTAAAAGCTTTTTTCCGTCAGGGAAAGTGCCCTATTGCGATTAAGAAATTATACAATTCCCTAATTTACAGTTTTAAAAAATTAGGGTTTTTGGGGGGGTGGATCATTTTAAAAAAAAAATCAAAGACAAAGGGGGAAATTTGAAATGGATAACCCGCACATTGTTTTGGAAAAAAATAAAAAAAACTGTACTAAAAAAAATTTTAAGCGATCTTGCTGCGACGCTAAAACTAAAATTCCATATAGTGTCTGCCCTGCTTCTGGGATATGTTGTATGATGAATCACTCTGTCGTAATATATTGCTAATTTTCTCTGATATTGTTGCTCAATCAGCTCTGCTAAGTAGGTTGCTAACAACGTCAAACTCTAACGAGATGTCAGAAATGCTGTACTTTGCTCCGGTGTCTGATGATCTGATAACACGTTTGTATTCATTAAAAGTTAGTTCATATGACAATCTGTCTTTCAATGCTCCTTGAAAGTATGGCGCATGCGCTTTTAACAACTCAAAATCTAAGGGATGGAAAAGCGATTTCCATACGCAAAATTTACTGCTACATACTTTTTGCCGTCTTAAATCTGCGGCGCCTATTCTATGTTTTAGTGCTTCTTCATTTTCGATTCCTTGAAACGCAAAGTCAGCCCTTTCATTCCCGGTTAGCCATAGATCAGAATAGGTTAAAAATATGTCTGCATTGTGTAAAGAAAATATTTCTTGCCCCTCAAGTTTTATAGAAATTTTCTTAACAATTGCCCGTCCCAGATTCTGGACAACTGTCCTGTTTGGGTCTGTTTTTGAAGCGAGTTCTATTTTGAAAGTAAGACGCGCAGAGCCTGGCACAATCAATTCATCCGCTCCTAAGTCTGGAAATTTGACAGTAAGAATTTGATCTGCATCAATAGTAGATGGATTATTTGGAACAATAATATTCCGTTTATTTCCCTTCACGCCAAGGGGCTCTTTCAGTTTTCTATGCGGGTTAAGAATCGAGCCATATGTTTGCTCCGCCATTTTTATGAAGCAAAATAAAAAGTTAATTATTTAAAAACATGGCAGGAATTGAAGGCGAAGAAGATTATGATGTTTTTGATCTTGGAGACGACATGAGTGAAATGATCCCTTTGACACAGCATCGCTCAACGCTCTCAATGCGGCGTGAATTAACAGAAAGTACGGTCGAGCATTTTACAAAAGTTTAGGTCAAGAACCTCCCGAATTTATAGACCCAAATGATTTTGAATTAGAAGATGGTCATTTGTCTGTAAAAAACGACCAAGGGCAACTTGTTCGGCTTACAACTAAAAAAGACCCATCAAAGTTTTTAGCCGTGGGTTCAATTAGAAATAGACTCCCTGCGAGCGTACAAAATCGCCTTGGCATTGCTAGACCAAAATTAGATAGGGATGCAGTTGCTAAACTTCAAAACACACTACAAGAACTCCCGACAGATAACCAAATGCAAAACATGGAACTTAAAGAATTAAATCAATCAGCGGGCGAATTAATAAATGCAATAGAAGCAGAAACCAGTTTTTCAGAAGAAACAGCGTTAAAAACAATTAATGATTCCCCATTGCCTATGCGAGAATTATTAGCCCTTGATCGTACTTTAAGAACCATCAAAGGCGAATTAACAAACAATTTAGCAAAACTAGGTGAACTAGATAAGCATATAAAAAGAGAAAAAGAAAAACTCGTTGAGGCTGATGACGCCAACTTAGGGCCTGATATTAAAGAAAGAATAGCCCAAAGACTAAAAGATCTTGAACAAGAAAGATCAGCAAGACTAGAAGTGACGACTACTAACCGGGACCAATTACGAACTCAAGTGAATAGAATAAGAGAAACTATCGAAAAAATTTTATATGAAGACACGACACTAGCAGAACGAATACGAACACTGTTTAGAGAGCAAGGTGTCACATTAGCAAGCGTTATAACAGCCTTAGGATTTGCAATAAGCACACTGGTGTTGGCTATTACAGGCGGCGGTGGGGGTCAAAGTCCAGTGCCTCCGCCGCCACCGCCATCGCCTCCACCTGATAAATCATGGTAAAAAAACAGCTTGATCATCTTGCAAGTTTATTAAAAAAATTAGCTGGTAAAGCCGTGGACGCTTTACCAGGAATATTGGGGAGTATTGTCAGCTGGCTTTTGTCTACTGCAAGCAAGTAGTTGGCTTTATGGCCGAGCACTTATGGACATTAGTTCTTGTAATAGTTGGGTTACTATTTAGTAAGATAAAGACCAAGTAATCCTATGCCAGTTAATCCAAGAACAAGCGCTGTCTTTTCATATTCATGGTCATCGCGAACAGAGTCCGCGAGCTTTGCTGAGTCTTCAATGACTTTGGGGGGTTGGACTTCGGGGATTAGATGACTTAATCTTGGGTGTTCTTTTATTGTTTGTAATATTACTGGCTCAGAATTTATGTCGTTTTTCCCAACCTTCTGTTCATTGCCTGCTATAAGAATTTCATTATTATAGTTTATTATTGTACCTATCTGGAGTCTGAGGTCAGAAGGCAGCATGTATAAACCAGTGCCAACAGCAAAGTCTACTTTCGATCTTGCGTATTGTAAAACATGTTGGTACCTTTGAATACTTGAAGGTAAATCAACTGTAGAATTAATGGCGTCCTCTAAATTTGCTAAGTATTGTTTTTGTGCGTCAAAGCCAGTAGAAGGATCAGTTATGCTCGATCTTGCCTGTGCTTGCGACCTAGCAAACACCAAACGTAAGTACGAATAGAGTCGTTTATTCGTTCTATTCCCGCCCTGGTTAGGCCCTTAGAAGTGTCTAAGATAAATGTTGTCCATGCTGTTTTATGCTCTTGCTGTAGGGACCCGGGCTCAACAGTTGTGCCAAAAAAGAAAGATTTGAAAGGAGGATGCCAGTCATAGTTATACTTTCTGTGCGTGCCCCGAAAATAAAGGTCGCCTAGGCCATGATTATGATCCAACTTTTGTCTAAAGCCTGTCTTGATGTTAATATTGAATTCGTTACAGATCCTTTCAAAAGCCTTCATGTCTATTCTGTTGCTGAGTGGATTAAATGGTTTGTCATTTGGTAATGGCGCTTGCAGTTCAGTCAAAATACGTCTGAAGGTGTAATAAAAATGAAATCTGTACACTGACCTCACCAAAGGATCATGGTGATTTAAATGATCGGCATACGACACTCCACACCCCAGTTGATGCGCAAAACACAGCAAAGTTTAACTGGTTCTGATAAAACTGCATCGGATGACTAAACCACGCTTTCTTGATGTGGTCGTTTTCAATAGGGGGGTTAAGATAGCTCTTCAATGGAGTACTCACCTTTTTATGAAAAGAGGCAGTCTGGGTCACAGCAATGTCAAGAGTATCAGTTGCTATATTTTTAAGATTGTAGTGCGGCCCAACAGAATATTTTGCACCAGTATATTTGAATGCACTCATTTTTATTTCGTTTAAAAAAAATGTTTGTAACAATAACAACCCAAGACCGTCCTTCGTTTTTAGAACATGCTATTGATAACAATTGCGGGGCCAAAACGTCGCGCTCCATGAAATATTTTACAAAGTCGTATGGTTTAATATAAGTGAATCCAGGAAGAATAATAAGGTTCAAAAAATTGATAAAACAGGGACCAAAGTTAGCAGTTAACAATACCTGATGGTTTTTTACGGGTTTTGCTCACTAAAAGAAGCAATGAGTAACTTTGACATTACTCTCAAACTTAACAATGCAAATCTAAAAACAATGTTAACATTCGAGCCTGAAGAAGAAGGAGGTTACTATTTTGATAAAGAGCTAGCTAAAATGTTAGGCTTTACAGCTAACAATTATAGATTTAGAGTTACACCAACCAAAACTACTTATGAGGGGGAAAGTCCGCTCGATCTTGCATTACATTCATTACTCTATGTTCATTTGGATGAGCTGAGCACTGATGAAAACTTATATGACGGAAGGCCCTCAACTGTTTTAAGAGCTCTTCCGTCAGGGAAAGCTGCATATTGCGATTATGAAATTATACAATTCCCTAATTTACAGTTAAAAAGATTAGTTTGTGGGAGGGTCGGATCATTTAATATAAAAATCAAAGACAAAGCGGGGAAAGTTGTGAAATGTGATAACCTGCACATTGTTTTGGAAATAAAATAATAAACTGTACTAAAAAATAATGTCGCGTGGGCCAGAAGAATCAGGAGTTACATTAGCGCCTGTGAGGTGTATAAATTTAGAATTAAAAGACCTTGCAGACGTTGCGGACTTTGAACAGAACGCAGATAGCGCTTTGTATGGGTTTTGATACACTAAAGAGGGTGATTAATAACGTAAAGAATTGCCGACAGCAAAAGTTTCCTAAAACTAGAACAACTGCGCAATCTAGAGGCAAATAAATGGTGGCCATATAGAATATAAACTAGTGTCGAAAACCTGACCTCAAATGGCACTTAGAACCATATTATAGAAGGGACATAAAATTTAATTCAAGCCCCTTTACATATTTTAGCCGCACAAAAAAGTTTCCAGAAAAAGCATGCAACACTGGCCCTTGACATGTAAGCCTTAGCGGACGACAATAGTCCGAAAGAATTGAAATAACGCCGTAGGGGAAAAAGCTATTACATCCTCCACAACAGAAACAGTTGTAAAAAAAAGCTTCTACAAAAAATAACAGTTCTTTCCAAAGCAGAAAATTAGAGACACGTTCACTATGATATGTGAAATGTCGTCTTTTAAAGATGGGAGAGGGATGGGGGTTGTGGGCGTTAGTGATGACCTTATAAAAGGAATTAATATTAGCTGCATAACTTAGACGTTAAACGACTTAACGTTGTTGTCGTCCGTTCTTCACAATGGCGAGATATTAAGATCATAACAACAAGCAACAAAATCAATGTTTGACTTAAATCGAAACAATCTTAACAGAACTAAATTGGATTAATCTTACACATTTAGGCCTCATAGGTTTTATGATACTGAACAAGTTTTGACGGAGAGTATGATAAAAATAATACTGGATTAGATTAAACTCTGTGTATAAACTCTATGGAGCAGTTAAACTATTATGACAAAAACTCCTCATTGCTCATTGGATTTTGTGGGCATACTGGGTTGTGGAAAAACAATATTTATCCTCGACCTTTACAAACAGTTTATCGTTAATAATTTTAATCATATTTTGGGGTTTTCTCTGTCCAACACTTAAATGGAACAAAGCATATCATGATAGAAGGTTTTATATGGACAGATGATGAACATATTTTAGTTGACGCCAGCAATAAACAGAGTGAGTGTTTACAGGAACAGTTTTATAGACTGTTTTGAAGGAACGCAGACATTAGTTTTATAGATGAACTGTTTCGGCAGAAAGAGACATTTAAAAAAGAAATACTTTGTGTCAAAACTGGCTTTCCTGTGGAAACATGCTGAGATAAGTTGTAGGATTTTATGTCAAAAATATAACTCAGTCTTAAAAACTTTAGAGAACAGTTAAAAGACGGTAAGTTCCTATTCACATGAAAGACAGAGACTCACTTTGATTCATGTTTGCGTGAACTAATGTATTGACAATGACCGGAAAAACAACAGGAATTAAACAAAAACTGAAATCTGAAAAGTTTATAAAATGAGTATTGAAAACGGATAACCCTACACAGTAGGTTAGTTGTAGATAAATCGTTATTTTTTAGCTATTGAAGTCTATACTTGTCAAGAACGTATAATGCCAATCCTGGGTCACTTTTCGCCCGAAAACTGTTTTTGAGGGCGAAAGTGAGTCAGAGTGGCATTAATCGTTCTCGAATCCACCTTCACGCCAAACACAACACACACAAACACACACAAACACGACCACACACACACTCACACACACACACACACACACACACACACACAACACACACCCCACACAGAAAATAAATTCTGAATAGACAGAGACTCAGTGTAAG
>JAFLJL010014931.1:7736-15236 GCA_018398815.1 Conus ventricosus | reverse complement strand
AACCCCAAACCAAAGGATAGATTTTAAATCTATGCCCCCTCTCCCCTCTCAAAACACCCCCCCCCCCCCCCCCCCCCCCTCGCTTAGAACAGGATGAGCCGCCCGACTGCGACTATATGTTACAAGAAAAGATCACATCATGCCGCGCTCCCGTCATTCCTGTCAGCCTATCTCCCTTCCCCTCTCAACCCTCTTTCCCCACTCTGAGCAGCTATGATGCAGAAAATGTCAACTGCATTGTGACAATTGCCTGTCTCCACCACCACCCCCCTCCCCCCCTTCCCGGGGCTATCTTCACACACACACACACACACACACACACACACACACGCCCCCTCTATCCTATGAAACAAAGGCACGACGCTGTTGCCGTGCTCTCCACCACCACTCACCCCCCCCCCTCTCTCCACCTGAGCCACGTGCGTGACACAAAGGCAATCGTCAAACCACTCTCCTTCTCCACCCCCCCCCCCCCTCCTCATGTCTACAGTCCGTGTGCTCGCGGACATCTGGTAAATTATGTCATTGCCCCCCCCCCCCCCCTCCCCCCCACCGCGATGGTCTGAAGTAGCATTCGCCTATACGGACGCATAAATTAACCGGTGCCGAATAGGTTCAAACAATTTCCGAGGTGAATGGTGATAAGACTAGATCCCTCCCCCTCTCACCCCTGATATGTGAATGACAGGTTGTCAAAACCTGATTTGGCAGTTTAGAATTCATATACCAGGCACACAGGGTCGCAACTTCACAGACCCCTCAAGACTGCCTGTAGATGAGAACAGAGGAAGACAAAGGGACGACTAGAGAAGGCCTGGTAAACTCCTGGCACTCCTTGACCTCCAGTCTCAGTCACTGTTCATTCCCAGGGAAAGTGAGTTGGAACTCTGTTTGACATTTTCGAATCTATGTATTGATTTTATGTATGCTGTGTGGGTTATCATTGTAACTTTGTACAAATGCTTAGCAACATGTATCAAACTGATGAACAATTATTCTGTGTAGGAGTTTGCTTGCCATCATATGGCAAAAGCTCTCTCTCCGTGTGGTTATGATTCTTTGTTAACAATCTGACCACTGTTCTTTGTGTTCACCCTGACTTTTGCCAGTATGCAATTCTGTCTGTTAAGATAATAATTCAATGATTAATTTTAATCAGGAAAACAGTATGCCTGTGCTAGGTTTGAAACTGCTAAGCTGATTTATAAATACTGGTGATTGTTGGAATGATTTGTAGGGTATGACTTTAAGTCTACACCACATGTGCACTTGGACTAAGTGTAGCCCAAGTCAATGTGATTTAATTCATAAGATACATAGAAGAGTTGTTGGACTGAAACTATGTAACATTGTATTACTGTCTCCTACCCTTTTGTAAGCTTAACTGAGCCTTTAAACAAAAGTGGAGATTAATAGTTATAGCAGAAACTCTACCATAGAGAAAACTTTGCTGGCTGAGTCTCGCACCTGTACTGAAAGTAAACAAGGGAAAATTTGTGCACTCAACAAACCAGCCATCAGATTCTCACCTACAGACCAAGTTCTCTTTATCGCAGAACTGGGACCCTGGTCACGCTACACAGGATAGCTGAACCAGAAGCTGGGACTTCGCCAAAAGCCAGGGGAATGCCAGACACCATGGCTTCACTTTAAACTGGGGCAACACCAGACAACCAGTCTACCCAAGAGGAGCAGTCACCAGCCACAGGAGAGATCAACTATTCTCTCCGAAGCAAAGCTAAGTTAGCTTACCACCTGGACTCAAACCCATCAGACCCTTACCCTCACTTTATGACGAAACAGTGAGGAACTGTCTATGAGTACCACTTTGGCTACAGCACTGGGTGTATGCAAGCGAAGTGGATGTATCTCAACCAGATGCATTCAGTGAAACTTAGACAGGCCCACTGTATTCCAACTTAAGCGGCAGCACCGAGTGTATGCATGTAAAGTAGGAGTGAGGAAGGGCCCCTCATTGTGGTAGTCCAATGAGAACTAAAACCTAGCCTATTGAAGTGACATACCAATACTTACCTATGTGTAAGCAATTAAAGTTGATGTGTGAAATTGCACTTAACTTGTGTCAGTTCTCTGTTGTTCAATCAAATGTTGAATGTTTGATGAGAAGAAAAACAACCGAAAAACAACTGAAACAATAAGAAGGTGGCAACACAATGAGACAAAGATAGCAACAGAAACAAAGAAAGACAACCAAAACAAAGGAACACGAAACAACAGAAACAAAGGAAATTGGCAAAATTTTCTTTTGATAAAAGATGGACAACATTAACCAAAAAAGTCGACAACAGAAACCAAAAAAGTCGACAACAGAAACCAAAAAAGTCGACAACAGAAACAAAGTCAGCCAGAGAAACAAAGAAAAATAGAAGCAGGGACAAAGAAGGAAAGCGACATAAAGAATAAACGCCAAAGAAGTAGAGCTTAGTGGTGAAGAAAAGACACCATCACACACAGACAAGCAAGCACATGGTCACACAGACCAAGTCAAAGAGAGGAGCCAGAAATGAAAAGTGCGCCACAGTATTGAATATAACCTTTTCTTTACCTGAAGTCAATCAAATATTAGAGCAAACCATCTGGTCTCGATTCAGAAAATATTACAAAAATACGCTGCTTGGCGTGGCTGATAAAAACACTCATTTAATTAATTATGATCATGTAAACAGCATTCCTCATTTACAAGTGAAAAATATGTACCAGTACAGAAATTTCATTTCAATATTTTATAAATTAAAACTTGATGCCTTAAAAACTAAATACACAAACGAAGCAAAATGTATTTGTGGAGAACGAAGAATAACCAGCAAGCATCTGCTGTTTGACTGTTTACCTGTTCAACCTCATTTACCCCCATTATCAGGCATGTCTTTGTGTGATGTCTTTTCAGATTTAAAGCTTGCCTTCAATGTTGTTTTCTCTTTAATTTGTAGTCCAGTTAAGCATTTGCTTTAAGATTTGTAGGTATGTTGTAGGGATGCTTAGAGGTACATATATATGCACTTAGATAACCACATTATGCATACACTTACATAATCACAGACATTTATGCATCTCTCTCTCCTCTCTCTCTCTCTCTCTCTCTCTCTCTCCTCTCTCTCTCTCTCTCTCTCTCTCCGTCAAATATCACATATGTGAAAAGACGTAAAACTGAAGTACTACTACCAAGTCAAAGAAGAAAATAGAAACAAACAACGACCTCAGCATCAAAATTTCTTGGTATCAACATTAGCTTTCAATAAAATTATATCATTTCTATGATAATGTAACTCTTTGAGCAGAACCCCCTCTCTCTCTCTCTCTCTCTCTCTCTCTCTCTCTCTCTCTCTCTCTCTCAATGTTAATATTTTGAGTTGTTTATTCACATGCATATTCTTTTGGTGTGTTTAGTGTTAATCTTTTTTCCTTACTACAATCTTTTCTCTATTATCTTACATGTTTATAAATGTATGTATGTTGCCCCCACTGTTCCAGACTCTGCGCCTCCAGATTGGGGCTGCAGAGCCACCTCCGCGTACATCGATGAGCTGCAGAAACGCTAACGTCATCTTCGGATCCGAAGGACTACCATCATGTATATACGCATTTGCGCATATGTGTGTATGTGTGCGTGCGTGCGCATGTGTGTGTGTGTGTGTGTGTGTGTGTGTGTGTGTGTGTGTGTGTGGTGTGTGTGTGACAGAGAGTGTGTGTGTGTTTGTGTGAGTGCGCGCGCGCGCACGCGCGTGCATGTGTGTTCATATGTGTGTGTGTGTGTGTGTGTGTGTTACTTTTGCCTCTTCTGTTTAGATTAGCAACTTGAACAGTCTCCTGTCATCACCTTTGCCACATAAGACAGTGGCAACACTTGAACAGTCTCCTGTCGTCACCTTTGCCACATAAGACAGTGGCAACACTTGAACAGTCTCCTGTCGTCACCTTTGCCACATAAGACAGTGGCAACACTTGAACAGTCTCCTGTCGTCACCTTTGCCACATAAGACAGTGGCAACACTTGAACAGTCTCCTGTCATCACCTTTGCCACATAAGACAGTGGCAACACTTGAACAGTCTCCTGTCGTCACTTTTGCCACATAAGACAGTGGCAACACTTGAACAGTCTCCTGTCGTCACCTTTGCCACATAAGACAGTGGCAACACTTGAACAGTCTCCTGTCGTCACCTTTGCCACATAAGACAGTGGCAACACTTGAACAGTCTCCTGTCGTCACCTTTGCCACATAAGACAGTGGCAACACTTGAACAGTCTCCTGTCGTCACCTTTGCCACATAAGACAGTGGCAACACTTGAACACACTATAAGCACTAGCTTGTCGCTGTTCAGGTCTTGACACTGACTGTAAAGCTCTACGTGGTGAAAAATTGCAAATAAATTCCTGTAAAACCAATATTTCTCATGTAGAAAATCCTACATCCTAATGGCCGTAGGTGACAGTGGACTGTCAAGAGGTTCACCGTGTCTAGGGCACAGCATGACCAAAGGCGGCGCCCATCTCTCTCCTTCCACCGCCTTTAACCCTCCCTGAACTGAACCAGGTAGCTATTCACCACTGGATGGAGACAGAGGGTTTTATAAAGCTGCATAACGTTCCGAACCCACGAGAGGTTCGAACTCGCGGTCGTCAGATTCGCAGGCAAACGCTGTGACCATTTGGCCACGGGTCCATTGTTACAAGTACGTGCGTCTGCCAGAAAAAGAAAAAAAAAACGAAGTTCTGCAACAGCAGAGACACTGGTTGCAGGAACAAAGCACCTGTTCGCTTTGATCTGGGAAACCAGCTTTGACTCTTTGTGTCGTTGCGTCTGATAACGCTGACATTTCTTATCACAGCCCTCATCGTAGTATTCTCTCTCTCTGTCTCTCAGTCTCTGTCTGTCTGTCTGTCTGTCTGTCTGTCTCTCTGTCTGTCTCTCCGTCTGTCTTTCTCCCTCTCCCTCTCCTCTATCTCTCTCCGTCTCTCTACACGTCTCTCCCTCTCTCACTCTTTCTCTCTCTCTCTCTCTCTCTCTCTCTCTCTCTCTCTCTCTCTCTCTCTCTCTCTCTTTCTCTCTCCGTCGACACAGTCACAGAAAACAAAGAAACCAAATAGAGATAGCAATACAGACCAAGAAAGGCAGCAACAGAAACAAAGAACGACATCACATCAACCAATAACGCTGGCAACAGAAACACGAAAAGGCAAAAAGGAAAAAAAAGGACAAACGGATTGGAAAAAAAAAATCCAGCAGAAACAACGATAAACAATGGAAACAAAGACAACGGTGTAAAGAAAGACACGCGACAGCAGAAACAGAGAAAAGTGGTAACAGAATCAAATCGAGATGACAACGGAAACAAAAACAAAAAAATGACGGTACAGAAAACAAAGATAAAGAACTGAAAGAATACAGAGATACACAGAAACACAAAGGAGGTGGCTAAGAGATACACAGCAACACAAAGGAGGTGGCTAGAGATACACAGCAACACAAAGGAGGTGGCTAGAGATACACAGCAACACAAAGGAGATGGCTGGAGACACAGCAACACAAAGGAGATGGCATGAGACACACAGCAACACAAAGGAAATGGCTGGAGATACACAGCAACACAAAGGAGAAGGCATGAGATACACAGCAACACAAAGGAGATGGGTAGAGATACACAGCAACACAAAGGAGATGGGTAGAGATACACAGCAACACAAAGGAAATGGCTGGAGATACACAGCAACACAAAGGAGAAGGCATGAGATACACAGCAACACAAAGGAGATGGCTAGAGATACACAGCAACACAAAGGAGGTGGCTGGAGATACACAGCAACACAAAGGAGGTGGCTGGAGATACACAGCAACACAAAAGAGATGGCTGGAGATACACAGCAACACAAAGATGATGGGTAGAGATACACAGCAACACAAAGGAGATGGCTAGAGATACGCAGATACACAAAGGAGATGGGTAGAGATACACAGCAACACAAAGGAGATGCTAGAGATACACAGCAACACAAAGGAGATGGCTAGAGATACACAGATGCACAAAGGAGATGAGTAGAGATACACAGCAACACAAATGAGATGGGTAGAGATACACAGCAACACAAAGGAGATGGGTAGAGATACACAGCAACACAAAGGAGATGGCTGGAGATGCACATGAAATACAAAGCAGATGGTTAGAGATACACAGCAACACAAAGGAAATGGCATCAGATACAGAGCAACACAAAGGAGATGGCTGGAGATACACAGCAACACAAAGGAGATGGTTAGAGATACACAGCAACACAAAGCAGTTGGCTGGAGACACAGAGCAACACAAAGGAAATGGCATCAGATACACAGCAACACAAAGGAAAAGGCTGGAGATATACAGCAACACAAAGGAGATGGCTAGAGATACACAGCAACACAAAGGAGATGGCTAGAGATACACAGATACACAAAGGAGATGGTTAGAGATATACAGCAACACAAATGAGTTGGCTAGAGATACACAGCAACACAAAAACAGATGGTTAGATATACACAGCAACACAAAGGAGATATACAGAGATACACAGCGACACAGAGGAGATCGCTAGAGATACACAGCAACACAAAGGAGATGGCTAGAGGTACACAGCAAAACAAAGGAGATGGTGAGAGAAACGAATGAGACTGGCAAGAGAAACACACACAAAAATAGCCACAGAAACAAAGAAAGACAGCCACCAAAAAAAAGGAATAGATGAATAGATAAGTCACAGAACCGAAGATGGCAACAGAAACAAAGAAAAATGGCAACAGGAACAAAGAAAGATGTCAACAGAAGCATAGACAAATGGCAGACGGATGACAACAGCAAAAAAAAAGGAACAGAAACAAGGGAAAACGGAAAGACTTTAATCAAGAAAAGAAAAAGAAAAAGATGGCATCATGAACAAAGAATAACAATGACAGGAACAAGTAAATTACTACAAAGCAACAATGACAAAGAAAGTCAGCAACAGAAACACAGATGGACATCAACAGACACAAAGACAGCAACAGAAACAAGGAGACACACAAACTAAACAAAGACAGCAACAGAAACAAGGAGACACACAAACTAAACAAAGACAGCAACAGAAACAAGGAGACACACAAACTAAACAAAGACAGCAACAGAAACAAGGAGACACACAAACTAAACAAAGACAGCAACAGAAACAAGGAGACACACAAACTAAACAAAGACAGCAACAGAAACAAGGAAACACACAAACTAAACAAAGACAGCAACAGAAACAAGGAGACACACAAACTAAGGCGGAAACAGACACAAAGGAAAACCGCAACAGCAACAAATAAAGTTGCCCAATTGAAAAAAAAAAAGGGGGGGGGGCCAAAAAATAAATGAACAGAATTTTTTTTTAACGAAAGGAAAGAAAGAAAGAAAAATGAAACTGCACCAAAATGAGAGCTAGGTATTAAAGAGAAGACACAAACAGAGGAGCAGATCGACTAACAAGACA
>JAFLJL010014929.1:112675-125983 GCA_018398815.1 Conus ventricosus | reverse complement strand
CAAGAAAGAGTCTGCAACTAAACGAACATACAATCAAGAACACATAAGTTGATGTATATTCGTTCTAACCGAAGCCGACGGGGGAAGGTAGGGGTGGGGTGGGGAAGGGAGGAGGGTGAAGAGAACAAAAAGGAGAGCAAAAGAAAAAGGAGAAGAAAAGAAAGGAAAAAGAAACAGAAAGGAAAAAGAAACAGAAAGGAAAAGAAAAACGGAAAAGAAAAAAAACATCCCTTTTATTTTAGTTTTCATTTTCATCTTTCCTTATTTATTTATTTTTATTTTTTTTGTCAGTGAAGAAGACATATGACACATTTAAAAGAAAAGGAGAGAGAGAGAGAGAGAGAGAGAGAGAGAGAGAGAGAGAGAGAGAGAGAGTGGCGTGCACGCGCGCGCACACACACACACACACACACACACACACACACACACACACACACACACACACACACACACACACACACAAAACACACACACACACACACACAACACACACACACACACACACACACACACACACACACACACACACACAAGTTGTCTTGAAAGAAAACAATACTGGATTGTGCGCAGAAGCGTTTCTTTTTTCTATGAAAGAACCAAGTAGAAGCGCGAGCGCGTGCATGCACGCGTTTGTGCGCGCGCCCGTGGTATGTATCTGAGTGTGTGTGTGTGTGTGTGTGTGTGTGTGTGTGTGTGTGTGTGTGTGTGTGTGTGCGTGTGTGCGTGTGCGTGTGTGTGTATGTGTGTGAGAGAGAGAGATAGATAGAGAGAGAGAGAGAGAGAGAGAGAGAGAGAGAGAGAGAGAGAGAGGCAGAGACAGAGAGAGAGAGAGACAGAGAGAGACAGAGAGTGAGTACACACTTATGTGCGAATGTATGTGCGCGTGCACGAACGCGCAATTGTGACCACATATGTCTATGTGTCTGCCAGTGGCGTGGGATGATGCTCATGTATGCGCGCCGCGCGCGGGCGCGCGCAGCGTCTATATTTTTTTCTCTGGAGTTGACACAGGGATGATTAAGTCACCAAGTTATCCTGAACAGCAGAAAGCGACATGCGGGGGCTTTAAATTAAACAAAACAAAGAAATCGCTGCACAGTCTAGGACACGGGGAAAGGGAAGGGGGTGGTGGTGGTGGTGGTGTGGTGGGGGGGGGGGCTTTTAATTGAAGCGTTCCTTGGGCCGACAGATGCAGTTTAGTGGTCCCCTGGCACAATGAATTACCCATAATGCTCCTCCCCATCCCCTCCTCTTTTGTGTTTCTGGCTCTCGCTCTCTGTCTGTCTGTCTGTCTGTCTGTCTCTCTCTCTCTCTCTCTCTCTCTCTCTCTCTCTCTCTCTCTCTCTCTCTCTCTCTCTTCTTAACGTGCTGCTCTTTGCCGTCAATTTTCTCTCTCTTTCTCTGTCTCTGTCTGTCTGTCTGCTCTGTCTGTCTGCCTGTCTGTCTGTCTGTCTGTCTGTCTGTCTGTCTCTCTGTCTGTCTGTCTCTCTCTCTCTCTCTCTCTCTCTCTCTCTCTCTCTCTCTCTCTCTCTGTCTTTCTCTTTTGCTTCTTAACTTGCTTCTCTTTGCCGTCAATTCTCTCTCTCTCTCTCTCTCTCTCTCTCTCTCTCTCTCTCTCTCTCTCTCTCCTTCCTCTCTCTCTCTCTCTCTCTCTCTCTCTTCTGTGTCTCTCTCTCTGTCTGTCTGTCTGTCTGTCTGTCTGTCTCTCTCTGTCTCTCTCTGTGTCTGTCTCTCTCTCTCTCTGTGTCTCTCTCTCTGTCTGTCTCTCTCTCTCTCTCTCTCTCTCTCTGTCTGTCTGTCTCTCTCTGTCTGTCTGTCTCTCTGTCTGTCTCTCTCTTCTGTGTCTCTCTGTGTCTCTCTGTGTGTCTCTCTCTCTGTCTATCTGTGTGTGTATGTGTGTGTGTGTGTGTGTGTGTGTGTGTGTGTTGTGTGTGTGTGTGTGTGTGTGTGTGTCTGTCTCTCTCTCTGTCTCTCTGTCTATCTGTCTGTCTGTCTCTCTCTCTGTCTCTCTATCTGTCTGTCTCTCTCTCTCTGTCACTGTGTGTGTGTGTGTGTGTGTGTGTGTGTGTGTGTGTGTGTGTGTGTGTCTGTCTCTCTCTCTGTGTCTCTGTCTGTATGTCTGTCTGACTCTCTCTCTCTCTCTCTCTCTCTCTCTCTCTCTCTCTCCTCTCTCTCTCTCTCTCTCTCTCTCTCTCTCTTGCTTCCTAACGTGCTGTTCTTTGCCATCATTCTGTCACACGGCTGGAATTTCCATCCGCTTTTATTTTCTTTTTTTATTTTCTTTTTTTTTTTTTTGGTTGCCACTCTTTCTCTTCGTCCAGCAAGCCAGAGGAGGTTCATGATGGAAGGACGGATGCAGATGTGAACGAATGAAATCAATGAAAATGAACGCTAGAGACAGAGAGGCCGAGGACGGGCGAACACTTTGCTGTCAAAATGAGTCATTCCCCCCCCCCCCCCCCCCTCCTTCTGGAGCAATAGATAAATGAATAAATAAGTACACACATAAACAAATAACTAGATAAATAAATGAATGGATAAGTGAATAAATAAAAGAACAGATAGACAAATAGACACATATATAAATAGAAATGAATGAATAAAGAAATAGATGAATCGATTAAAAAACACACACAAATAGATAAATAAATACTTACTTGACTTAATCCTCTTCGCTCCATCGGGAGCATAGGGCCTTCACTGCAGATTTCCAGCGTGTGCGGTCTTGGGCTGCCCGCTTTGCCTCACCCCAGGACAGCTTGATGGAACTCAGCTCGCTGTTCAGCGTCCTACGCCAAGTTGTCACTGGGCGGCCTCGCTTTCTCTTTCCTTGCGGGTTCCAATCCAGTGCCTGCCGTGCGATGTTGTCCGGCCTCGGCGTAGGATGTGTCCGATCCACTTCCACTTTCGGATTCTGATGTGTCTCCGATTGGTCTCTGCTCTGTCTGGCGCCATAGCTCCTCATTTGCAATTCTGTCAGGCCACCTGATGCGGAGGATCCGCCGCAGGCATGTGTTGATGAAGACCTGCAACTTGCGCTCCAGCCCTTTGGTGAGTCTCCAGGTCTCCGAGCCAAAACAGCAGCACAGGTCTTACATTGGTGTTAAACAGTCTCAGTTTGGTGTGAAGACGGACGTTTGCGCTCCTCCAGATGGGCTTGAGGGTGGTGAAAGCAAATCTGCCTTGGTTATTCTGGCCCTGATGTCATCATCAGTACCCTCCTGTCTTGTTGACAATGCTTCCTGGGTAGGTAAATTTCTCAACATCTTCTATCTGTTTTTCCCCTAGGCGAATTGCTTCAGCCTGGCTTGGTTGGCTCTCATGTCTTTGTCTTCTCCGCTTGATCTCCAAGCCAGTGTTACGGGCTGTGCTGCGGAGGCTCTCGTCTTCTTCTGCATGTGGTGGAGGGTGTGGGTCAGCAAGCTGATGTCGTCCGCGAAATCCAGGTCCTCAAGTTTCTGCATGAGTGTCCACTGGATCCCGCATGGTGGGTTCATCGCTGTCCTCATCACCCAGTCGATCACAAGAGAGAAGATCAGCGGTGACAGCAAACATCCCTGACGTACCCCGGTGTTCACTGTGAGGTTTCCGACACACTCGTGTTGTGGATGACGTGACACGTTTGTGTCCTTGTACAGGCTCTGTATGATTTTTACCATCTTGAGTGGAATTTCATAGTGTCTCGGGATTTTCCATGTTACTTCTCTGTCCACTGTGTCGAATGCTTTTTTGAAATCGATAAAATTGATGTAGATTGGTGACTGCCACTCAGAGACTGCTCGATGATGATTCGGAGCGTGGCTATCTGGTCGACACATGATCTTCCTGCTCGAAATCCTGCTTGTTCGTCTCTCAGCTTTTCGTCTACAGCTGCCCGGATCCTCTCTAGGATGATTCTCGTGAAGATCTTACTAGGTAGTGACAGCAGCTGTATCCCTCTCCAGTTCTTACACTCGCTGAGATCCCCCTTCTTGGGTATCTTGATGATGTAGCCCTTTTTCCACTCTTTCGGCACTTCTTCCTTTTCCCAGGCCTCTTGAAATAAGTCCATCAGGATGTCTGCCGCGACCGTTTGCTTCTGCCCTGACACTTCCGGTGTGATGTTGTCGGGTCCTGGGGCTTTCCTGTTCTTTGTCTTCCTGATTGCTTGAATGATTTCTTCTTTGCTGATCGGCCCTAGGTTCACATCCAGGTCTTCTCCTTCCTCGATGAGTGGGGGTGTCTTGACTGGCGTACCGCTGAGTAGCTCGCTAAAGTGTTCCCTCCATCTGTCCAGCTGCTCTGTTGGTTTGCTCAAGATGTTTCCATTCTTCCCTTTCACTGGTCGGTTTGTGTTGGTTTTCCTACCGCCCAGCTGCTTAGTGATGGTGTAGAGGGTCTTCATATCATTCTTCTCCGCTGCTTCCTGTGCTTGAGTGGCCAGTCCTTCTACATGGTCTCGCTTGTCCTTTTTGGCACTCTTCTTCACTTCCTTGTCTCGTTTGCTGTACTCCTGTTGAAGACGTTGTTTCTGTGCTCTTGTTCTGGCTTGGATCTCTCTCTGTTTGGTCTCTCGTCTCTCTTCTATCTTCTTGATGGTTTCCCTTTCCCAATCCATGGTTTGTGCTGTCGTTTCCTGTATCCTAGCACTTCTTGACTGGCTTCATCGAAGGCACTCCTCACTCGCTCCCATTTCTTTTCCAGCGAGCCATCCTCCAGGTCTGCGAGGGCCTGGAATCTGTTGTTCAGGGTGATGACAAACTCCCTCTTCTTTTCTTCTGACTTCAGCTTTGTGGTGTCAAAGCGTGGTGCCTCTGTTGACCTGTATCTTTGTTCCTGGGAATCTTGATCTTCAGCTTGCCCACCAGAAGTATGTGATCCGATCCCACATCTGCACCCCTGCATGCCTTCACGTCTTGTAGGGTCCGTCTCCATCTCCTTGAGATCGTGAAGTGGTCTATTTGGTTTTCAGTGCTCAGGTCTGGTGATCTCCATGTCACTTTGTTTATTCTTGCGGTGTGGGAAAACTGTTCCTCCGATGATGAGGTCGTTCATTTCACAGAAGTTTGTAAAAGTTCTCCGTTTTCGTTGATTGTACCCAGTCCTTCTGTTCCCATCCACATGTTCTCTGCCACTATTGTCACCGCCAACTTTGGCATTCATATCTCCCATCACTATGATGACATCTCTTCTGGGCAACTTATCTAGTACAGCTTGTAGTTGTTGGTAAAATTCTTCTTTGGGGTCTTCTTCAGCCACGTTGGTTGGGGCGTAGCACTGTACTATGCTGACCTTCTGAAACTTTGAGAAGAATCTAGCTGTTAGTATTCGCTCGTTGACCGGTTCCCATTCCATCAGGCTCTTGCTTGCTTTCTTGGTCAACATGAGTCCAACTCCATTTCTGTGCACACCCCCCTCATCCGGCGGTCCTGAATACAGCAGTTGGTGGCCCGATGCTAAGGTGACTTTCCCTGATGACGTCCATCTCACCTCACTCAGTCCGAGTATCTCCAGCCTGTACTTGTCCATCTCTCTAGCCACCTGAGCTGCTCTTCCAGTTTCGTACATTGTTCGTATATTCCATACTCCAATCCGTGAGGCGGTCTTGGAGGAGAGAAGTTTCATCAGCGGTCAGCTTCTTCTTGACAGAAGGTTTGGCTGGTCCGCTTCATATACTCTCCTCCGGTCGTTTCCGTAGATTTCCCTTTTAAATTTCTGCAGAGTTGGTTTCTGTAGCAAGCATGGTTTTTACGTGGTGGGGTTGCTAGCCCCACGCACAACCTTCCTCCTTTTTCATCGCGGGGTTAGGACCGGCATCGGCGGAGTTGATAAATAAATAAGTAAATCAATAAATTTGTAAATGTAAGAATAATTAATAGATAGATAATAAATAAACACATTGCATAAATAATAAATAAACCAATGGCAAAAGTTGTAGATTAAAGTCTCATAGCCTTATGGCCATCTCCCTGGTAAGAAAGCGGAGCCCATCCCCCCCTCTTCGCCACCTTACTGACGCTCCCTGAACCGAATAAAGGTAGCCGTTCCTCAACTGCGTGTGAAGAGAGACGCTTCCCAAAACCCCTTAAAACATTCTGACGAACACATTTTAAAATGTGTTGATAGCGACCCCCAAAGAAACGTCCACAAAACGAATCACAAGAAAAAACCCCACGACGCGTTTCGACCTCTTAGGTCTTCTTCAGGCAAGACAAAAAACACTGAGGAAAACGAAAATGAAGAACAAGCAATCGCTTTTCTTCATTCAATGCCCTTTCTTGCGCTGAAAAGTGAATGAAGATAAGTGATTGCTCGTTCATTTGCTTTGCCCGAGTGGTTGTAGCTTGCTGAGAAGACCTAAGAGGTCAAAAGCGCGTGTGATTTGATTGTGATTGTTGTCTACGTTTTCTTGGCGGTTCGCTATTCATTAATTTAAATTGTTCAGATTCGCTGCAGTGGCCTCACTTTGAAACTAGAATGATTTGATGAAGAAAGATGAGAAATGGAAAAAAAGGAAAAAGAAAAAACAAAAAAAAACAAAATAGAAAAGTAGAAAGAAAAGAAGAAAGATATAAAGGAAGAAAGGGAAAAAAGAAAAGAAAAAAAAAGAAAGAAAGAAAGAAAAGAAATAGAAATAAAGTTGAAAAAAAAACGGGAATTAAAAAAGAAAAGAAAAGAGGAGAAGACGAATCAAGTGGGACTAAAAAAAGAAATAAAAAACAGAAAACAAAAGAAAATTAAACAAAAAGGTAGAAAAAAAAAAGGGAAAAAGGGAAACAGGGAAAGAAAGACAAGAAAACAGAAGAAAAAAAAGAAAAAAAATGAAAAGAAAGAAAGAAAAACAAAAGAAAAAAAAAAAAAAGAAACAGAAAAAGCAAGGGAAGATAAAGTTGGGGGGTGGGGGGGGGGAGGGGGTTAAATAAAGACAGGAAACGGGAAAATTTAAAGAAAAGGAGGGGAAAAAAAGAACAAATGAAAAGAAGGGGGGGGGGGGGGGGGGGTGGGGGGGAATAAAAGAAAGAAGAAGGGAAAGTAAGAAAAACATTAAAAAAAGAACAAAAAGAGAAAAAAAAACAAAAAGAAAAGAAAAACAAGGATGAGAAAAAGAAGGGGGGGGGGGGAACAAGAAAGACAAGAAACAGGAAATAAGAAAAGGAGGGAGAAAGAAAAAAAAAAAGAAAAAGAAATCAAAGAAGAAAAAAACAGAAACACGCAAAAAAAAAAAAAAAAAAAAAGAAAATAAAAAGAAAAAGAAAAAGATGAAACACAGACTGGAAAGAGGAGAACAGAAAGAAAGAAAGAAGGAAAGGAGGAAAGAATGAAGAAGGAAAGAAAGATTTTTTTATTAAAGGGGAAGGAAAGAAGAAAAAAATGGGAAGAAAGACAGAAAGGGTTAAAAGGGAAACAGGACCGGAAAGGATGACAAGAACAGGAGGGGGGGGGGGGGGGGGGGGGGGGGGGGGGGGGGGGGGGGGGGGGGCAAAGAAAAGATAGGAGGAAAAAAAAGATCAGAAAGGGAAAAAAAACATTAAGGAAGAACAGCAAAGAAAAAGCAGAAACGGGGAAAACAAACAAATATACAAAAGAGGAGAAAAGTAAGAAAGAGTAAAAACGGAACACAGAAGCAAACAAACACACAAACAAAAAATCAAGCATGCAAACAAACAAACACAGAAACGAAAAGCAAACAAACCAAAAAACAACGTGACTACGGCAGGCCTTTTTTTTTTATCATTAAAAAAAAAAATTCGCCTTGTTTTCTTTTTACGACTGTCGTTTTATGTAAGGTAGCTGATCGTTTACGACAGTCGAAAACTGCCGGCGGTTGACTCCCAAGAAAGTTGCGGTTAACTCACATCGAGTTAGTCTGGGCTAGCTCCATCAACTTGATTTGACACGTCGGCAAACAAGTCGAGCACGGGGCTGAAAAGAGGAGAGAGAGAGAGAGGGGGAGAGGAGGGAGAGAGGGAGAGAGAGGGGAGAGAGAGAGAGAGAGAGAGAGTGCGTGTGTGTGTGTGTGGTATTGTGTGTGTGTGTGTGTGTGTTAGTGTGCGTGTGCGTATGCGTGTGTGTATGGTGCGTGTGTGCGTGCGAGCAAGTTTGTGCGTGCTTGTGTGTGTGTGTGTGTGTGTGTGTGTGTGTGTGTGTGTGTGGTGTGTGTGTGTGTGTTGTGTGTGTGTGAGTGTGTGTGTGTTGTGTGTGTGTGTGTGTGTGTGTGTGTTGTGCGTGCGTGCAAGTTTGTGTGTGTGTGTGTGTGTGTGTGTTTGTGTGTGGTGTGTGTGTGTGTGTGTGTGTGTGTGTGTGTGCGTGCGTGCGTGCGTGCGTTGTGCGTACATGAGAGCGTACATGGATGCGTACATGGATGCGTACATGGATGCAAGTGTATGTGCGTGTGTGTGTGTGTGTGTGTGTGTTTGTGTCTGTCTCTCTTTCTGTGTCTCTGTCTGTCTGTCTGACTCTCTCTCTCTCTCTCTCTCTCTCTCTCTCTCTCTCTCCTCTCTCCTCTTCTCCTCTCTCTCCCTTTTGCTTCCTAACGTGCTGTTCTTTGCCATCATTCTGTCACACGGCTGAATTTTCCATCCCCTTTTTTTTTTTTTTTTATTTCCTTTTTTTTTTTTTTTTGGGTTGCCACTCTTTCTCTTCGTCCAGCAAGCCAGAGGAGGTTCATGATGGAAGGGGCGGATGCAGATGTGAACGAATGAAATCAATGAAAATGAACGCTAGAGACAGAGAGGCCGACGACGGGCGAACACTTTTGCTGTCAAAATGAGTCATTCCCCCCCCCTCCCCCTCCTTCTGGAGCAATAGATACATGAATAAATAAGTACACACATAAACAAATAACTAGATAAATAAAGAATGGATAAGTGAATAAAATAAAAGGGAAAAGATAGACAAATAGACACATATATAAATAGAAATGAATGAATAAACAAATAGATGAATCGATTAAAAAAACACAAATAGATAAATAAAAGAGTAAATCAATTTAAAATTTTTAAATGTAAGAATAAATTAATGATAGATAGATAAATAAACAAAATGCATAAATAAATGAATAAACCAATGGCAAAAGTTGTAGATTGAATCTCATAGCCTTATGGCCATCTGCCTGGTAGAAAGCGGAGCCCATCCCCTCCTCTTCTGCACCTTACTGACGCTTCCCTGAACCGAATCAAGGTAGCCGTCCATAAAATGCTGTGTGAAGAGAGACGACTTCCAACCCCTAAAACATTTTTGATGAAACACATTTTAAATGTAGTTGATTTGCGAACCGCCAAGAAAACGTCCACAAACGAATCACAAGACAAAACACGACGCGTTCGACCTCTTAGGTCTCCTTAAAGGGAAGACACAAAACACTGAGGACAAAAGAAAATGAAGAACAAGCAATCGCTTTTCTTCATTCAATGCCCATCTTGCGCTGAAGTGAAAGAAGATTTAAATGATTGCTCGTTCATTTGCTTTGTCCTGAGCGGTCTGTATCTTGCACTGAGAAGACCTAAGAGTCGAAAAGGCGGTCGTGTGATTTGTCTTGTGATTCGTTTGTCTACGTTTTCTTGGCGGTTCGATATTCATACATTTAAAATTTGTTCAGTTTCCGCCGCAGATGGCCTAACTTTGCAACTAGAACTGATTCTGATGAAAGAAGATGAGCAATGGAAAAAAGGAAAGAAAAAAACAGAAAAACGATTGAAAAGTAGAAAGAAAGAAGAAAAGATATAGGAAAGAAAGAAGAAAAGAAGAAAGAAAGAAAGAAAGAAAGAAAGAAAGAAATAGGAAATAAGTTGGAAAGAAACGAGGACGTAAAAAGAAAAGAAAAGAGGAGAAGATAAATCAAGTAGGGACTAAAAAAAAGAAATTAAAGAACAGAAACACAAAAGAAACAAATTAAACCACAAAGGTTAAAAAAAAAAAGGTGAATAAAAGAGAAAGAAAACAGGAGTCACGCACGCACAAGAACAGAAAAAAAAGAAAAACATGACAAGAAAGAAAAAAAACCAAGAAGAAAAAAAGAAATTAAACGAAACAGAAAAGCAAGGAAGATGAGAAGTTGGGGGGTGGGGGGGGGGAGGGGGGTTTAAATAAAGACAGAAACAGGAAAAAAAGAAAAGGAGGGGAGGAAAAAAAAGAACAAATGAAAGATGGGGGGGGGGGGGGTGGGGGGAATTAAAAGAAAGAAGAAGGGAACAAAGTAAGAAAAATTACATTAAACAAAGAACAAAAAAGAGAAAGTAACAACAAAAAGAAACCGAAAAACAAGGATGTAAGATAAAGTAGGGGGGGGGGGGGGAACAAAGAAGACAAGAACAGGAAATTACAAAGAAAAGGAGGTAGAAAAGAAAAAAAAAAAAGAAGGAAGAAATCAACGAACAGCCAGAACAGAACACGCAAAAAAAAAGAAAAAAAAGAAAATTAAAAAAGGAAAAAGAAAAGATGAAAACACAGCCAGGAAAAAGAAGGAGAACAGAGAAAGAAAGAAAGAAGGAAGGAGAAAAGAAGCTGAAGGAAAGAAAGATTTTTTTTAATAAAAGGGGAAGGAAAAGAAAGAAAAAACTGGGAAAGAAAAGAAACAGACAGGGTATAAGAAAGAAAACAGGAACGGCAAAGGATGACAAGAAACAGGAAGGCGGGCCGGGGGGGGGGGGGGGGGGGGGGGGGGGGGTGCAAGAAAAGAATAGAGGAAAGAAAGATCGAACGAAAAAGAAAACATTATGAAGAAACAGCAAAGGAAACAAAGCCGAAGAAACAGGGCCCCCCCCAACAACTCTACAGAGTGGAGAAAGGGTGGGGGGGGGGAAAAGTAAGAAGGAGTAGAGACGGAACACAGACAGAAGCAAACAAACACACAAAACCAAACAATCACGCATGCAACAAAACAAACCAGAAACGAACAATGCAAACAAACAAAAAACACACGTGACTACGCAGAGCCTTTTTTTTTTATCCTTAAAAAAAACAATTCCGCCCTTGTTTTTCCTTTTTTCGGACTGTCGTTTTTATGTAAGGCTAGTGGATCGTTTACGACAGTCGAAAACTGACGGCGTGTTGACTCCAAGACGTTGCGGTAACGTAACATTCGCGTTAGTCTGACTAGCTCCTCAACTTGATTTGTCACGTCGGGCAAACGTCGAGACGCGTGAGAGAGAGAGAGAGAGAGATGAGAGACGAGAGAGAGAAGAGAAGAGAGTGAGAGAGAGAGAGAGAGAGTTGCGTGTGTGTGTGATGTGTATGTGTGAGTGTGTGTGTGTTAGGGTGAGTGTGCGTATGCGTGTGTGTACCTGAGGCGTTGTGTGCGTGTGAGAAAGTTTGTGCTCGTGACTTGTGTGTGTGTGTGAGTGTGTGTGTGTGTGTGTGTGTTGTGTGTGTGTGGTGTGTGTGTGTGTGTGTGTGTGAGTGTGGGGTGTGTGTTGTTGCTGATGTGTGTGTGTGTGTGTTGTGCTGTGTGTTGCGTGTGGTTGCAAGTTTGTGTGTGTTGTGTGTGTGTGTGTGTGTGATGTGTGTGTGTGCTGTGTGTGTGCTGTGTGTGTGTGTGTGTCGTGGCGTGCGTTGCTGCGTGCGTGTGCGTAATGAGAGCGTACATGGATGCGTACATGGATGCGACATGGATGCATGTGTATGAGCCGTGTGTGTGTGTGTGTGTGTGTGTTTGTGTCTGTCTCTCTTTCTGTGTCTCTGTTCTGTCGGTCTGACTCTCTCTCTCTCTCTCTCTCTCTCTCTACTCTCTCTCTCTCTCTCTTCTCTCTCTCTCTCTCTCCTCTTCTTGGCTTCCTAACGTGCTTTCTGTGCAATCCTTCTGTTCACACGGCTGGAATTTCCATCCGCTTTTTTTTTCTATTCGTTATTTCCTTTTTTTTTTTTTTTGGTTGCCAACTCTTTCTCTTCGTCCAGCAAGCAGAGGAGGTTCATGATTGGAATGGACGGATGCAGATGTGAACGAATGAACTCAATGAAATGAACGCTAGAGACAGACAGAGGCCGACGCTGGGCGAACACTTTGCTGTCAAAATGAGTCATTCCCCCCCCCCTCCCCCTCCTTCTGGAGCAATAGATTACATGAATAAAAAGTACACACATAAAACAATTAACTAGATAAATAAATGAATGGGATAGTGAATAAATAAAGACAGATAGACAAATAGACACATATATAAATAGAAATGAATGAATAAACAAATAGATTTGGAATCGATTAAAAAAAAACACAAATAGTTAATAAATTCAAGATATAGGTAAAAATCAATAAATTTGTAAATGTACGAATAAATTAATAGATTGATAGATAAATAAACCCATGGCATAATAATGAAATAAACCATGGGCAAAGTTGTAGATTGAAGTCTCATAGCCTTATGGCCCTCTGCCGGGGTAGAAAGCGGGAGCCCATCCCCCTCCTCTTCTGCCACCTTACTGACGCTCCTGAACGAATCAAGGTAGCCGTCCATCAAAACAGCTGTGTGAAGTGAGACGACTTCACCCTAAACATTCTGATGAAACCATTTTAAATGTAGTTGATAGCGACGCCAAGAAAAAACGTCCAACTAACGAATCACAAGACAACACACGACGCTTCGCCCTTTAGGGTCTCCTTCAGGCAGAAACAAAAACACTGAGGACAACGCAAATGAAGAAAGAACAAGCAAATCGCTTATCTTCATTCAATGCCCATTCTTGCGCTGAAGTGGAATAAGATAAGTGATGCTCGTTCATTTGATTTGTCCTGAGCGGTTGTTATCTTGCCTGAAGAGGACCTAAGAGGTCGAAAGCGCGTCGTGATTTGTCTTGTGATTGTTTGTCTACGTTTTTCTTGGCGGTTCGCCTATTATTACATTAAAATGTGTCAGATTTCCGCCCTGCAGTGGACCTCACTTTGCCAACTAGAAAACTGATTCTGATGAAAGAAAGATGAGAAATAAGAAAAAAGGAAAAGAAAAAACAGAAAAATCGAATAGAAAAGTAGAAAGAAAAGAAGAAAAGATATAGGAAAGAGAAAGAAAGAAAAGAAAGAAAGAAATAAATTTAATATGAAAAGAAAGAGAAAAGAAAGAGAAAGAAAGAAAAGAAACAGGAACTAAGTTGAAAAGAAACGAGGAATTAAAAAAAAGAAAAGAAAAAGAGGAGAAGACAGAATCAAGTGGGACTAAAAAAAGAATAAAGAACAGAAACACAAAAGAAACAACTTAAAATCAAAAAGGTTAAAAACTGAAAAAAAAAGTGTGAAAAAAAAAGACGCAGAAACCAGGGAAAGAAAGACGAGAAACAGGGGAAACAAAGAAAAAAAAAGACAAGAACGCCAGCCCCAACCCGGAGAAGAAACGAAATTAAAAG